>JAUMHM010122595.1:0-19773 GCA_032362435.1 Melikaiella ostensackeni | reverse complement strand
TCTTTAACTCATCAGGCACTTGACTTAGTCCATGGCTGATGATGACGCACCGGGGTTTCCGAGACAAAGTTAAATATGATAATAATAATAATGAAAAGAGATTCCTGCTCAAAGATTTTATATTCTATGTCATAGTATATATTGCTCAAAAAGAATTGGATCCAGAATTTATATTATTTTTGTTAGTATTGATTATATAATTATCTACAATTAAAATAAGGATAAATATGTGATATATATATATATCAAATGAAAAAATTTTAGATAAGAAATAAAATTTTCGAAGTTTATTAGTAGAGCTATAAAGAGTTTTTCAGTTTGAAAATGCCATTAGTCAAAAATAAAAAATCTGCCTACTGCGTAATTACAAAGCTGTCAAATTCATCTGGCAGTGTATTTTATTCTCACCTGGAGCATTTCAGCTGTGGCGTTTCTGTCCGCTTATAGGATGAAAAAAGTTTGGGATTTTTCTGTATGCGTGCTGGAAGAAAAGTATTTGAAAAGTATCACGAGAGGGAAAAAGACAGCCTGATTCCTAGAGTAACCTTTAAATACATGGTCAAAATTCCCATTTTCTCTTCATTTGTTTGTACTCTCTTCTTTTTACGGGCTTAAGAGTTTTTACAGAACCATTCCATGTATTCTTATCGACAATCCTCATATACTGCCTTACCAACTATTTCTTATATATCGTCTTAACCAGTATTCTTAATCTCGGACGCTTGTGACCTTACCCTGGCCTTTCATTTGCTCTTACCATTACCAATATAAAAATTATGGCTCTTTTCTGCCACACTACTTCATTATTTTCCTTCTTTAAGAGTCATTTTTTGGCTGCTCCATATCTCGTGTAACGAGCTGTCTCTCAATTCTTCCAGCTTCTTCATCCGATCCTCATCCTGACCATTCCCATTTAAAGTCCACTTCATTCTCTCTCCCATACTCTCCCCTCCCCCTACTATGCCTGCACACAACTCTAATACGCGAATGTCATGATCCCTGCTCATACCTACATACTCTATACAAATTCTCCTCTTCATTCATCCAATACCTACATGCTCCTAGCGCCTCTTTCATTCTGAATCTTACCACTCTATGCCATTCGCTCTTCTTTTTAATGTACTTCAGGTATGACCCATCTCAAGAATCTCTCATGCAAACTTTCCACTCTCTTGTGCACTTTCCATCCTCAAATTTCGAACCATTAGTAAAAAAAAATGATGCAATCCAAATTTCAGACAATTTGGTTAACATTTCCCCCTCTCAAGTACCATTTCAAGTTTTGCATTGGATTTAGGGGAAGCTATGCTAGAGTAAATGACACCAAATTTCTATATATTTTATATCATTTATAGTAAATTATTGATAGAATCCATTCTTTAGTTGTTTTTGGTGTTTTCAAAAAACAACCTCGAGGTACGTTTCCTCACCTCCCTTCAATTGTTCAGCATTTTGATATGAAATTCATGTCGTTGGTTATAATGCTGACAATCAGTTTTTCTTATCTCTGACATTTATTCCTTTTCATATATCTTGATAAGATTTTTTCCATTTGTGTTAAATATTGTGCCGAATATTGTGGTTAAAGTTTCAAGAACAAATTTTTTCGCATATTCGAAGAAATTGAAATAACCTACTTTCATAAAAGTGACCTACTCTTGCATAGTTTCCCCTGCATGGGGGAAATATGGAAAAACGAGAAATTCACATAACTTTCTCAGTTTTCGTTGAAATTTTTAGTCTACCGATGTCCGCAACCTTCTTATATAGCCAAAAAATAGCGTAAAGTAAAAATGAAAATTGTCCAAATTTATAGAATGGCAGTACTATGACGGATGGCCAAAAATGGTATTTTCTATAGTTTTCAACAATTGGAGGCCCAGCTTTTTAAAAAAAATGTATTAATGTCTATAAAGCAGATGCTGATACTAAAAGATCCAAATGTTGAAAAAATACATAATGGCGGCCGTTCAAATGAGAAAGAAGTGCTAAATTTGACTATTTTATAACGGAAGCCCCTCAAATTTGGCAAGATAAGCAGGTGTATTTTCAGAAACCATAAAATTGTCGTCGACAGCTGAAATATCGAAAAAATCCAAGGTGGCAGCTGGTAATATTTGCAAGAATGATTAACTTTTGCGTTTTTCAACGAAAAGCGTGTTGAACTGAATCAGACAATAAAGTTTTATTTCAGAAACTGAACGACAGTCGATGATACATAAGATTTTGGAAAAATCCGATATGGCAGCAAGATATGTAAATATCACGTAAATATTTGTTGAATTTACAATTGTAGTTTGAATTTGGATTTATCGCCATTTTGGATTTTCTCAAAATTTCGCCCATCTCCGACTATTGCATATTTTCTCCAAATAAACTTGCTATCTTACCAAGTTTGAGAGCCTTCCATTGAAAAATGGAAAAGTGTATCATTTTCTTCAAGTCTTACCAGTCATCATCTTGAAGTTTTTAAAAGTTTTGGCTGTCACAAACTTGTGAGCTATCTAATTACTTCCCCTGTACCGTACAACCGTCTTTACATAGCGGCGAACGAGCCTCAGCACCAAGCGTCCATAAAACGCGCAGTCGCGGTATTTCCCACCCACGCAAACATCGCGAGAGGGGATACGCAACTTCGAAAAATCGAGAAGGCTGGATGCTGGATTGCTGGTCCCGAAACCGGCATTGGAGGGCTCGCTGGCGAACGAGGAGGATCTAGGGTGATCTTGAGGCAGGCCGAGGAGTCTACTCCTGCAACCGAGTTTCGATCTACCCTAGCTTACCGTACAGGCGAACAGGCTAGAGAGTCTACAGGTACTCTCGACACCGAGTGCGAGTGCGGTAAGCGTAAAGGCCTTCTGTTCGAGTCACGAGATTTTAAGGGCGCGACCATCTGTACTATCTTCGAGGGATTTTGCTTACGTTACAGTAAAATACAATAATTAAACAAATAAAAATAAAATAAATATATAATAATAGTAATATATAATAATAATAATAAAATAAATAAAAAACAAAAATTATCCTGAGTGGAATTTAGAATATCTTTGAATAGTAGAAAGAGTATCTCGATTGAGCTTTATGTCTACATTATTCAATTGATGAAATAAATCACTGAATTCATATTTTGGAAAATATTGGAATCTTCATTTCTTCTCCCAAGTCGATCCCGTATGATTCTACATTGAAAATATAATTGAAGAAAAGCAAGAAGCTTTCAGACTATGGCATAGTTTCTTAAAATAAACTTACTAACCTTATCAAGTTTGAAAGCCTTCAATTAAGAAATGGAAAAATATTACCATTTTTTAAAATCTGATCAGACGTTATTTTAAATTTTTGCGAGATTTCGACTACCACAGACTATTGCATAGTTTTTCAAAATGAACTTGCTTGCCATGCCAAGCTAGAGAGGCTGCCGTTGGAAATAGCGAAATAAACTTTCTTTCGAAATTCATCAGCCATTATCTTGGATCTCTTCGAAATTTTGGTTTGTCTCCAATTATTGCATAGTTTTTGACAAAAATTTCTTTGGCTTGCCAAGATTAAGAGGCTTTCGTTTGAAAATGAGGAAATTAATTTTTTCATTCATATTTGAATGGCCGCTATTTTGGATTTTTTTTAAACTTGGATTTTTCAATATCACCACTTACCTTTTAGTCATTAACAAGATTTTTTGACAAAGTTTGGGCCCCTAATGTTGATAAATATATGCAACAGCATCTTTTGTTATTCCTTAAGGGTTCGTGATTTCAAAAATTTTGATTTTTACTTTACGCTACTTCTCTTAGCTTCATAAAAATATTTCAGAATGTGTACAACAGTAGATGATACATAAGATTTTGAAATGCCATGAACTTCTCCCAGGTATTTTTTAGACTTTTGAATAATATAGATGCCGAGCTCTCGAATGGCCTTGAGAACAATCAAACGAAAATGGTATCTTGCTTCCTTTTACAATAAAAATGTAGAAATTCGTTGAATTTACAAGTGTGATTCAAATTCGGTTTTCCTCGGTGGACGAAAGATTTCGACGAAAACCATTGAAAAGAAATCCGTGAGTGGGAGCAAAAAAATTTTGACATTGAAAAATAAGGGACGTCCTACTGTCTCCTTCCACTAAACGTCTAATACATTCAAATAGAAAGTAAAATCAATTTAGAAAGAGTGTGTTATTGACATGTAGATTCCAAATACAACCCAACAAATTCCGTTTGTCTGTATGGGTGAGTTTGGAGTATCTTAAAAATCAAAAATAAGCTTTATATCGTTTTATTTATATAACTATAGGTTCAACAATTGTCTTAGAATATTTAATTTGCCACTCCTTGACTCGACAGTATATCTTCAATTTAAATATGGAGTCAAACATTTTTTATTTTGTGAACAGTATTTATTTATAGCTCCCAAGGTCTCATCTAATATACAGAAGTTTTTTATTTTACGTTGACACCTTCAGATATTAAGAACTGACATTTTCGTAAAAGGATCTTATATCCCATTCATTCTAATTTTATAAAAGACAGCTTTACAAAAATTTTAAATTTCATAAAAAGACACAGTTTGAAGTGCTGCAGTTTAAAGTACCGCAGTTTGAATTGGAGCAGTTTAGGTTTCTACATTTTAAAGTGCTGCAGTTTAAAGTACTGCAGTTTAAAGTGTAGATGCTTAAAGTGCGGTAGTTTGAAGTGCGGCAGATTAAATTGTTGCAGTCTAAAGTGCTGCAGTTTCAATTGCAGTAGTTTAAATTTCAGCACTTTAAAGTTCTGCAGTTCAAAGTGTTGCAGTTACAGTGCTGCAGTTGAAATTGCTGCAGTTTAAAGTGCTGTAGTTCAAAGTCTGAAGTTTAAAGTGTTGCTGTTTGAAGTGCAGCAGTTTAAAGTACTGCAGTTGAAAGTGTAGCAGTTTGAAGTGCTGCAGTTTGAATTCTAGGCGAATGAAGTGCAGCAGTTTAAAGTTCTGTAGTTTAAAGATCTGCGGTCTAAAGTTGTGCAGCTCAAAGTTTTTTATTCTAAGTTGACACCTTCAGATATTAAGAACTGACATTTTCGGTGAAAGATCTTAGATCCTAATCTTTCTAATTTTATAGAATACGGCTTCACAAAATTTTTAAATTTCTCAAAGAGACACAGTTTGAAGTGTCGCAGTTTTAATTGGAGCAGTTCGAATTGCTGCATGTTGAAGTGCTTCAGCTTCACAGCGTTGCAGCTTAAAGTGCAGCAGGCTGAAAAGCTGTAGCTTGATTTTCTGCAGCTTCATGTGCTGCAGTTTGAAGTACTGCAGTTGAAAGTGTAGCAGTTTAAAGTGCGGCAGTTCAAAGTGCTGGAGTTAGAATTGCAGCAATTTAAATTATGACAGTTCAAAGTGCTGCAGTTTGAAAAGCTGCACTCAAAAGTGTAGCAGTTTAAAGTTCTAAAATGTCAAGTGCTACAGTTGAAAGTGGTGCAGTTTGAGGTGCAGCAGTTTGAAATGCTATAGTTGGAAATTTTGCAGTTAAAGTTTCTGCAGTTTAAAGTGATACAGTTTAAATTACTGCAGTTTGAATTACGTCAGTTCTAAGTGCGTCAGATTCAAGTGCTTCAGTTCAAAGAGCTGCAGTTTAAATTGCAGCAGTTTAAAATACTGCAGCTCAAAGTGTTGCAGCTCAGAGTGCTGCAAATTAAGGTTCTGCAGTTCAAAGTGCTGCAGTTTCAACTGTATCAGTTTCAAGTGCTAAAGTTAAAGTTGTGTAGCTTAATGTGCTGCAGATTAAAGGGCGGAGGTTTAAAGTGCTGCAGTTTAAAGTTCTGCAGCGTAAATTGCTGCAGTTTGAACCGCTGACGTTTGAAATGCAGCAATTTAAAGTGATCTAGTTTGAAGTTCTGTGGTCTGAAGTTGTGCAGTTTGAAGTTCTGCACTTTAAAGTGCGTCAGTTGGAATTCTGCAGTTCAAAGTGCTACAGTTGAAAGTGTAGCAGTTTAAAGTTCGAAATTGTAAAGTGCTGCTGTTGAAAGAGATGCAATTTAAGGTACAGCAGTTTAAAGTGCTGTAGTTGAGAGTGTTGCAGTTTGAGTTTTTACAGTCGCAAGTGCTACACTTGAAGTAGTGCAGTTTAAAGTGCGGCAGATTAAAATTCTGCAGTTTGAATTGCGGCAGTTTAAAGTACCGTAGTTCAAAGTGCTGTAGTTTAAATTTATGCATTTTAAAGTACTTTAATTTGAAGTGCTTTAGTTTTTCAAGCGTGGCAGTATCAAGTGCTTCAGTTTAAAGTTGTGTGGTTGAAAGTGCTGAAGCTTGAAGTGAGGCAGTTCAAAGTGCTGCAATTTAAAGTTCCGCAGTGTGAATTGCTGCCCTTCAGAGTGCTACAGTTTACACTGCTGCTGTTTGAAGTGCTGGCGTCTAAGGTGCAGCAGTTTAAAGTGCTGTAGTTTAAAGTTCTGCGGTTTAAAGTTGTGCAGTTAAAAGTGCTGCAGTTCAAAGTACTGCAGTTTGAAGTTGTGTAGTTTGAAGTTCTGCGGTTTGAAGTTGTGTAGTTTGAAGTGCTACACTTTTAATTACAGCAGTTCAAATTGCAGAAGTTTAAAATGCTGCAGTTACAAGTTCTACAGTTTATAGTGTTGAAAGTTGAAAGTGTAATAGTTCAAAGTGCTGTAGTTTAAAGTGTTACAGTTCAAGTTTCTGCAGTTTGAAGTGCTGGCGTTCAAAGAGCAGCAGTTTAAAGTAAGGCAGTTTTATGTTTTGCAATGTAAATGCTGCAGCTCAAAGTGCTGCAGTTTGAAGTTCTGGCATTTGAAGTGCAGCAGTTTAAGGTAAGGCAGTTTAATGTTTTGCAATGTAAATGCTGCAGCTTAAAATGCTACAGTTCGAAGTGCTGGCGTTTTAACTGCAGCAGTTTAAAGCAAGGCAGTTTCATGTTCTGCAATGTAGAATGCTGCAGCTTAAAGTGCTGCAATTTGAAGTGCTGGCGTTTAGAGTGCAGCAGTTCAAAGTAAGGCAGTTTTATGTTTTGCAATGTTAATACTGCAGCTCAAAGTGCTGCAGTTTGAAGTTCTCGCGTTTAAAGAGCAGCAGTTAAATGTTTTGCTATGTACGAGTAAATGCTGCAGCTTAAAGTGATGCAGTTTGAAGTGCTGGCGTTCAAAGTGCAGCAGTTTGAAGTGAAAGAGTTTTTTGTTTTGCAATGTAGAATGCTGCAGCTTAAAGTGCTGCAGTTTAAAGTGCTGACATTTAAGGTGCAGCACTTTAAAGCAAGGCAGTTTAATGTTTTGCAATGTGAGTGTTACAGGCTAAAATGCTGTAGTTTGAAGTACTGACGTTTAAAGTGCAGCAGTTTAAAGTGCTGAAGTTTCGATTGCAGCAGTTTCAATTGCGACAGTTTAAATTTCTGCAGTTTAAAGTGCTGCAGTGTTTTTGGAGCAATGGAACTGAAAATGCATACTGAAATTTCATTTTTCATCGCCTCAGACATAATTTTCACAATTTTTTTTTTTATAGCGCAGGGACTCTAAGATGTGCACTAACAGCTGATACCAACTAATACCAGATGATGCCTAGCGTATAGAGAAATTATGTTCAAACGCTTTCAAGCATAAAAATGATAAAAATGTACCACATGGGCAATAAAGTTTTTTTTTGTGATAAAAAAAAAGTTTGACAGAATGAAACAATCCTTGTCAAAATTGCAGTATATAAAGAGTTTCTCAGTTTGAAAGGCCCATCAGTAAAACAAAAAATAAAAGCTAAACATGAATTCTACATCTTTGTGCTCTCTATCTTTTTCGTCCTTTGCCTAATGATTGTTTTCGCGTGCATTAAAGAGGGGCGTTGCACCTACAATCCTGAATGCTGTAAGCACACTTGTCACAACCAACAGTGTGTTAATTATTATTATGGGCGCTAATTTTTGGTAAATTTTTTAACTTATATTTCATTATTTTCATAATCAATATATTTTGATCGCGCGCAAGCCTGCAGATGGATGAATTAAACTTTTTTAGATTCCTCCGTCATCAAAACAGAAATGGATAAAATAAATTCAAAATTAATCAATTCTGAGAATTTTAAGATCATACGTTTTGAGTGTCTAATTCTATAATTGTACAATATTTTAATTAAAAAATTTTTATTGCACTGTTTTTGAAGTTTATTTTTGGAAAAAGTAACATTTTGACTTCTTTCAGTTGAAAATCTTTCAATTTCAGTTCAGTTTTGAAGGTTTAAATTTAAGGTTTAAAATTTCGAAAATACCTGTTATTGAAGTAAAAAATTTTCATTTCCAAACATTCAAATTTTGAATCTATTCATTTTCCAATGCTTCATTATGAATCTGTTGAATCTGAATAAAAATTTAAACTCTTAAGGTTGTGAAAGCTTTAAAATTTAAACTACTTATTTATCATTGTATTCGACAAATTGTTAAGTCTTCAAAAAAATATAACTGTCACCCATCAGAATTCTGTTGAATTTCTGAGTGGACGAAGAATTATATTGACTTCTTGCTTTATATATTAGAAGAAAATTATTTTATTTTTTAATTTTGTTACAGAAAGCACTACAAAAGATGCGCAATGCTGAATATACTGTATTTCAGGCCTAGGAAGGAAAGATATGGAATTTCATCAAAATATAAATAGTTCTATTCTGATTTAATACTGGATTCACTATTAAACATGCAATGTCTTTAAAAAATAAAAAGAAAAGTTCATCCGAAAAATACCAATTCTATATATTTTTATTATAAGAATAGAACACATTCAGAACCGAAGAATTCTAACTTTAACGCCTCAAAAAATACAAAAATGAGGTAGTCGTTAGATTCAGCTGCAGAAAAAAAATCGAAATTTCATGTAACCTCTTTTCTGTAAAAAAATTCCTATACTTACTTATAGCGCAGTTTGTGATTCATAAAAAAAAAAAATTCACCCAAAAGATCTCAAAAACCTGACGTGCAGGCAACAAATTTAATAGTCTGAAATTTATAACAAATAATAAAATTGTTTCAATATTTAATCTTGTTTTCGAGCCGCATTATTTATGAAGATTTGTAACTGAAAGCAAACAATTTCAAATATTCAATGTAACATTATTAAATTGTAAATGCTTTTAATTTCAAATTATTTAATTTCACAAGATCCTCCTCTAAAAAATGGATGGTAGAACTGTAAAATATTTAAGCTGACAAGTTTTAATTGCCCAATTTTGGATGCTCATTTTTTAAAAAATAAAATTTTTACAGTCTCAAATTAAAAACCTTTTAATTTTAAATAGATAAATTCTTAAATTAAAATTTGGAAGACGGCTCACTTTAGATTTCCGGAATAAAGACACGATTTCGAAGGAGTATCTGAATTCTGTCGAATTCACCGAAATTTACGGGAATTCTCTTAAATTCCCTGAAATCTACTGAATCCACGAAAAATCACTTGAATTGTATTAAATTCACTTGAATTTCTTCGAAGTTGCTGGAATACTCTTGGATGCCCTTGAATTCACTTACATTATTTCAAATTCGCTAAAATTCTCTTAAATTCCTTCGAATTTCCTTGAATTTCATCGAATTCTCTTAATTCATCTAAATTCAGTTGAACCCGCTTGAGTTCACTCGAATTTCCTTTAATTCATATGGATTCTCTCGATTTAACTAGATTTCTCTTTGAATTCCTTTTCAAAAATATTTCCAATGATTTCAAAAGAATTCAAGTACAATCATTCGCCTTCAATAAGCATAGATTGTCAAATTTTCAACTTTACAGAAAGCGATGGTTTTTATATCACGTATTTTGCAAACAGTTAGAGATGAAACTATAAAAATTGTTTTTTGTGTACTAAAAAACTAATAAAATGACCAGTATTTGATTTTAAAAATGTAATTATACTTGACTGAGTATAACGTTTTTTATCAAACGTTAAGTTGTATCGTTTTTGAAGATCTCAAATTGAAAGAAAACAATTTCAAATATTCGATCTAACATTATTCAATTGTTGAGGCTTTTAATTTAAAATTGTTTCCTTTCACAAGAACCTTCTCTGAAAAATGGATAATCCAAAAAACTTACAATTTTTATATTTTTATTTTTGTCCACTTATGTTATATGCTTCGTGTTTATATATATTATTATTAGTCAAGGCGACAAAAAAGCGTAGCTGAAAGTATCACTAACTTTTTTCGGAAAGAAATAATTGATAGTGTTCATGTGCAGATGAGTCAACTTCGTTAAAAATATTTTTGAATTATATTTTTGTACTATTTAATTTAATGAATTAAAATGGCAGAATATCATATAAATAAGACAAAATAATTAATTTTCGTCGAAGAATAATTTTGGAATTTTAGGAAACAATTTATTCTGTTATTTATCAAAAAATTTTAATTATATACACTGTTAAAAATCAAAATATGATCTAGAGAATTTTGAATTTAGAGTTAATGTTTGAGATTTCAAATAGATCATTCAATCGCATTACCAATCAATACTTCGTAGCCCTATTTTACTGATCATTATTTTCGACTGTTGGTCGCCTTAAATAAAATAAAATAAATGAAATATTTATTAGGATATAAAACTCATACAATCTTGCGACATATTTGTCTGAAATCATTTAATGATTATGGTTTTAACTAACATAAGATAGCATCAACTTCGATTTTTTTTTTTTTTGGTTTCATGGGAAATTTGATGCACTTTAATTTTTTTGTGATGACTTTAGAGTAGAATGCTCTGGAATTGAGGAATATTCAAGAAATTGATGAAAACTGCGATTTTTCATGCTTCTTCAAAACTTTTAATGGGTCCCAGATGTCGAAAGACATCACTGAAACAATTTCAGAATAAAAACGATAGGTGCGAGTCCTTTTGTGTTGAAATCAATCCAAGTCCACCGTGCATCCGGTATATTTTTCACGTATGGGTGATTCTCCACGTACAGGAAACTTTTGAAATGAGAAAATTTTTCCCAACAATTTTTTCAAAATTGTATTTAATAGTTCAAGTTAGATTTAGTAGCACTGAAAAAAGTGAAAGTATTCACGCTACAAACTTATTTGTAACATTCCTGGAGCATTGTAACATCTTGCATTTTCCATATTCCTCTAATTAAGGCTTTTTATTTAATAAAATAAGGCAATTCAATAAAATGTCCAACAATAAGAAAGAGAAAGACCCACAACAATTATTTAAGGCAAAAAGAAAACTGAAATTATTTTCTCCAAATAAAAAAAATTTAATAAAATCAATATTAGAACGTTGAAATATTAAATTATGAATGCTGATTTTGATATCTCCGTTTATACACTAAAGGTATAGTAACTAAAATTTAATAAAAGTGACTAATATACTTTTAAATTTAAATGAATTCAAAAGAAATCGATGAAATTTATGAGAATTCCAAGTAAATTTTAACGAATTTAGGATAAATTCACAAGAATTTTGAGTGAATTCAAAAGAATTCAAGTTAAATTCAAAATAATTCAAATTAATTGAAAAAATCCACCATATTCTATTGATTTCAGTAAAATTGGAGTGAATTTAAAAAAATTGAAGGAAATTTAATAGACTTTGATGAAATTCATAAGAATTTAAATGAATTGAACAAGATTTCAAAGTTAAAAAAATTATTTTCATTCATTTATTTAATTCAAAAAGAATTCAAAAAGATTCCATGAAATTTATAAGAATACCAGGTGAATTCTAACGAATTTAGGATGAATTCACAAGAATTTTGAGTGAATTCAAAAGAATTCAAATTAAATTCTAAATAATTCAAATTAATTGAAAAAATCCACCATATTCTATTGATTTCAGTAAAATTGGAGTGAATTTAGAAAAATTGAAGGAAATTTAAGAGACTTTCATGAAATTCATGAGAATTTGAATAATAATAATAATAATAATAATAATAATAAGTATGAAAAAAATAAATAAAAAAATAATAATAATCAGGATAAATTCACAAGAATTTTGAGTAAATTCAAAAAAATTCAAGTTAAATTCAAAATAATTCAACTTAATTGCATAAAATCGACCACATTTTATTAATTTCATTAAAATTGAAGTGGATTTAGAAAAACTGATAGATATTTAAGAGACTTTGATGAAATTCATAAGAATTTGAATGAACTGAACGAGATTTGAAAAATAAAAAATTTATTTTCATTTATTCATCTTAAGATGAATTCAAAAGAATTGGATTAAATTTATAAGAATTGCAGGTGAATTTTAACGAATTCAAGATAAATTCACAAGAATTTTGAGAGAATTGAAAACAATTCAACTAAAATTAAAAATAATTTAAATTAATTGAAAAAAGTCCACCATATTCTATCCATTTCAGTAAAATTGGAGTAGATTTAGAAAAATTGAAGGAAATTTGAGAGATTTTGATGTAATTCATAAGAATATGAATCAATTTTAAAAAGTTCAAAAATAAAAAATTTATTTTTATTTATTTATTAATTTATTTAAAAAGAATTCAAAAAAATTCCATAAAACTTATAAGAATTTCGAGTGAATTTTAACGAATTCAGGATAAATTCACAAGAATTTTAAGTGAATTAAAAACAATTCAAGTTAGATTCAGAATAATTCAAATCAATTCAAAAATGTCCACAATATTCTATTCATTTCAATAAAATTGTCGTAAATTCAGAAAAATTGAAGGAAATTTAAGTCACTTTGATAAAATTCATAAGCATTTGGATGAATTCAACAAGATTCTAAAAATAAAGAATGTCTATTCATTTGAGTAAAATAGGAGTGAATAGAATTCAGTGCGGATTCAACAGAAAACAAAAATTTTAAACCAGTGAACGAAATATAATTGTATTATAAACTTGAAATTTTAAACAATTCAAGTGAATTGAAAAAATTCATAAATATTTTAGGAATTCATTGAATTTATTGAATTTTGAATGAATTGAAAAAAATCAAGTGAATTCAAAAGAATTTGATTGAAATGCCAAAGAGAATTCAAGATGAGTTTAACAGACTTTAGGGTAAACTCGAAAAAAACGCAACAAAAATCAAAATAATCCATTGAATTGAGTAGAATTAGGTGAAATTAGGAGAATTCAAGTGAATTCAAAAGAATTCAAGGTGAATTCAAGCAAAAGAATTCCAAAGAATTCAGGATAAATTAATAAGAATTCAAGATGAATTTAAAATCCTTCAGGGTAATATAAAAAAATTGAAAATCTAAAAAAGATCCATTGAATTCAGTGGATTTTAAGGGAATCCCAAACAATTCAGGGAGAATTCAAGAAAACTCA
Source organism: Melikaiella ostensackeni (assembly GCA_032362435.1). Lineage (NCBI taxonomy): Eukaryota > Metazoa > Arthropoda > Insecta > Hymenoptera > Cynipidae > Melikaiella > Melikaiella ostensackeni. The sequence continues at coordinate 6,530 of JAUMHM010122595.1, read as the reverse complement.
GAAATAGGTATAGACCATCTGTTTCAATTTATTGAAAGAAAAGTAACTAAAGTGACATTTTCATTTGAAAAAGTGACTATAGTGACTTTTCATATAAAAATGTTATAAAAGTTTCTATTAAAAAAGTGATTTAAGAAAAAAGTGAATAATAGTGACTTAAGTGACTGTGTGGCAGTTACATCAATGGAAAGCAACACCAAAAGTCTTCCTAAAGTTCTAAAATAGAAGGGATCCCAAAATTCTTCAGCAAATTGTCTTATCATACTCTAATTTATATTTTTACCATTTATTCATTTAGTTTTACTCAGAAATATGCAACTTATCACCAGTTACGTCGATGGATCTGAATAAAATATACAACGTTTTCTTTGACTTTTTCTCGGTTCGCGATGAAAGTTTCAATTTTTTTTTCCTAAAACTCAGCGAATTAATAGTGATTTGTTTTTTCTTTAGTTTAACACCAACATCGAACCCAAAGAGCTATTCCTAGTAGTCGAATGATATCTATTTAAATATCGACGTAACCATAAAACGATTTTTGTGGACATTCATATTACGGTACATATTATTATCTATATTACACTTAAATTAAAATATTTGTGATGTTAATTGTACCTATTGAGATGAGTTTTAAAAGCATTAAGCATGCATTTCGAAATAAATCATTATGATTTGTATTTGCTATCGGGCTGTAAACTACGCCTCGGGCATATGTGAACACGCTTCAAAGGAATTTTTTGGACATTTAATGTTATTTTATTGTGATTTTCTATAGTAAAATTAATTTTGTTACGATGGATTATATTTTAAGACCCAGCCTACCTCAGCATACAACACAAACTGATCATAACTCCTTTGGTTTTGGCTTTGTTTTTATACTTTCCTTTGAATGACTGAAGTTTGATGGAACTGACGTTATCAATGGACACTCCACCTTATGACGATTTAGCTGCTTAGTTTGGACATGATTTTATACTTATGGAAAACATTTATCGCATCAGTTACTTGTTGGGTGTAAACTTTAAATAATGGACAATACAAATAATAATGTAGCCTCAGATAGGATTGACACTTTTGTTGACGAAAGGCATGCCCTCAGGAAAGTTTCAGGCGATGAATGGAAACTGAATGCTTGGAATGCTAAATTGAAAATGGACTTGAACTATGGTCAGGCGTAGATAATGAATCATATGGCAGCCAGGGAGTCGGTCTTATTACGAATGAGAGAGCAACACAGCATTTCAAAAAATATGAATGTGTATCTCTTATATTATTATTGGGTGTGAATAAAAGTGGGAATCAGAAGACTATTTACTATAACATGCTACGCTCCATCCGATGGTGACAGTAGCAAATGTGAAATGTAAAATATACCTTCTGGGATTCGTTGAATGATATTATAGGTACATGCGATCCTAGGGAAAGAATCATCTTACTCGAAGAAGAAGGAGAAATTGATTAGCTTATGCTTAGAAAAAGGCTCGTTTATGACAAATACTTGGTTCAGGCATAAAATGATCCACATGTATATGGTATATACTTGGTGCAGAGGCGAAAGCCACACTATAATTGACTTTGTTGCAGTGAATGAGAGAATGAGGGCTAGTAAGAGATACAAGGGTTATGAGAGGTTCTGAATGTGGAACGGATCACTATCTCATAGTTTCAAAAATGAACCAATTTATACTGTCAGAAACCAAAACATGATATAGAGAATTTTGAATTAAGGGTTGATATTTAGTACTTCAACGATTAATAATGTGAGCGCATTATCATTATTTATATTGCAGGATATGAAATTCACGACAGAACCATATTTCCTACAAACCCGTCTCATAGAAATCTGTAATACATCTCTACGTGTACGAATATATACATCTTAAAGTATTAGGTTCTTCACATAAGGGGGCGGGGGCGAATATATATCTAACGAAAAATCTATATATCAAAAATTATATAGTTTAAAGTTAAATTTTGGTAATTAGATTAGAAGATTGTAATAACATTATAAAGTTGACAATATCTGCAAAAGTAAATGAGTATTTTGATTTCTGCCATCATTTTGTAGAAAAAAAATTACAAAAACTTATTTTTTTGTCCATCTTTGAAGTAACTACTGACCCCGAAATTATTCAACATTTTCCAAATCTTTCGAGCTCATTTTATAGAGTAAATTTTGCACTATTCACTAAATTAAACTTCTTAGATTTTGTCATGTAGATTGAACAAGAAGTAAAAATATCTAAAAACTTCAGTAAAGCGTTTCAACCTTCTAAATTATTTTTGAAATATACAAGGTTAGTTCATTAAATTCTGGCGTCGATGCCTTCAAGTAAAACTTCTGGTCGTACCCAAGAATTTTGAAATAATATTCGAGTGCCGCTTGTACATTTGCTGGTGACTTGGATACGTCTGAGTTCTTCACCTGGCGTGAAATTTATCATTTTTTTCGAATCTTGGAAGGCTTCATCATTATGTTCAAACTGTACGTTCTGAACCTTCTATTGCCCCAGGCCCGTATTGCGAGATTAATGTTACTGTGTGTCAACTTAACTTGGTGTCGTGGATGTTTGATAGCCAGCTTGTTTAATTATTGATATTGGAGAAGCGCTATGTTGATTTTCGATCTTTTGGACCGAACTAACTTGAATTTAATCAATTAATTCAGAAGATTACTTATTTCAAATTGAAGGTCATCATCTTTGAGAATACGGCCCTGAACGTGAATTTAAATCCTGCGATAGACAAGGAAATGCAGACAATTAGGAAAGAAACAAAACCCTGTCGGTAACTAAGTGAACTACGCCGTCAAGGAAGAAAACAAAGTTTCCCATCTTGTAGCTTTTCGTCAGCAGCTGCCAAAGAAGGAACACGTAGTTCGTTTAAAATAAATTTGAACTTAATTTATAAATGCCCTCCCAATAATTTAAAGTCATTTTCAAGAATCATATCCTAATGAACTACGCAAATATTGGATTATCAAGCTCTTTATTTTCCTTTTAGGAATCGATGTGACTTCACTCCAATTGCGGTACAATTTCATTATTATTAATCTGATCGAGAAGTTTTGCTTTGTCAATATTATGTTGCTTCTGTTTCATGCTAAAAAAACTAAGTTTGTTCAATTAGCTTTTAATTCAGAAATTTCTCGATTGGATTATTATTATTTGAACCTGCATTTTGATTGAATTCTTTCGAGTTTTCGATTCAAAGAATATTATGAATTGTAGTTAATTTGGATCGAAATCCTTTCTTTTGTCCCTTCCCTCCCACTTCTGATTAATTTGTGTGAAATATTTTGACCAAGTCCGAAATACTGGACGGATACTTTTATTGAGACTCCTTTGTCATTTGTTTAACCTCAAACTTCGGTTCATCGAAATATGTGGAAATTTTACAATATTGTAAATTTATCATGGATTATTGAATTGAGAATCTTTTCCACATTTAACATAAAAAAAAACCCTTCTCATACTCTACCTAAAATTATTACATGTTGTCAAATATTAAATAAATTCAATAATTTGTTAATTAATTTGGAGTGATTATTTGTAGTGTAGTCAATATAATCTTTTTTACAGTTTGAGAATCACTCCCTCCATCATTATCCAGCATAGGAGCTAAGCTAGGCCAAATTTATTTAACGATTATTTGTGCCATTTTTATTCAGTGAATTTAGTTTTGATTTATTTGAAATTTTATTTTTTTTATGTTAGATTGACTTATTTGAGTTGACCTAAGGCAGGTTTGGTGCCGAATGATCATTTTGATTTGGTAAAAAAGAGTTTCATTTAAAGGTATAATTAATTGTTTTACCGTGAACGTCATTTTCCCTTTTTCATTCCCATTGGTATTACACTTGCAAATGAACCACTTCGCCTCTCTCAACAAGTCTAGAAGCCTGCTGGCCTCCCGATCCGTTTCCCTATGTTTCGAGCTTCTTACGAAGACTTTTTTTTCTTCATCCCACACCCCCACCCTTGTTCTCCGTTCCATGCATTCAGGTACCCCCTATCAGCACCAACCCCTCCTCTTTTTCCTCTGCCCATCTTCTTATCATTCTCTATCCTCCTTTTTCTCTTCTCCTATACATTCATACAACAGCCACATCCACTTTTCCTACTTTTATTCTTCTGACCATTGATCCGTTCTTTTTTTCCATATACTTTTCCTTTTCTTCCTCTACCACCATTTCCTTTCTCACACCTGACACCATGTCACCCATACCATTCCCTTTCACGTGATCCTTTCTCGCTCTTTGCATTCTTCCACACATATCCCTTCGGTAACATTCTTTTCATGCCTTTCGACTCCTTCTCATCCACCCACGCTTCGCTCATTATTATCACATCCAGCCTTTGCAAATCATCCCAGAATCCTTTGTCCTTGTTTCTTAACCCTGACTCATTCCAAAACGCTACTTTTACGTCCCTCTTTTTGCGTTTTCCTCCTCTCTTTCTTGCATTTAATTTTTCTTTTTGTTTATAAACCCTACCATAGCAGTGATATTTTCATTACCCTCTCCTTCTTCCTTTCCATCAACTTCCCGTTTCCTACCCTCCCTCAGGTCTCCTAATTTATCGTCCCAAATTCAGACCTCTCCGTTTACCCATATCCTCACTCTCCCAATCCTTACCCTACCACCTTTACTCATCTCAACCTATTCCTTCTACTTGATAAGCCACTTTCTTTTCCTCTCCAACCACACCGGATCTTCTTCGATTCTTTCATTTCTTCCTCTCAGCAGCTTCTTCTTTTCCATAACATTATATCTCACCTACTCACTCCCTACAATCACTAAAATCATACAGTCTGTCCTTTCCTCCTCCCCCCCTAGTCTCTTTATGCCTCCCACTGTGACTTGTGCTCCTATGTCTCTCATCAGGTTCTTAATCTCTTCCTCTCCTTTTTCTCTAAGGATATTTTTCTACTAAATGACGCAAACATTCATACGTTTTGATTTTCGAGGAGAGTATCGTTGTTTTCTTTCGTGTCACATATATTCTGATTTCCTTTCTTTTTAGTTCAATACAAACCTGAACATTTAATTATATTTTTCTAATTATTTGGTAATTTTAGTCTCTCGACTAACTAATAGCTCAATTTTATTCAATAAGATTTGAATTAAGATATTTGAGAAAATTATGTAACAAAGGTTGGGGGAGGGTCAAACCATTTTGTCACGATTTGTTACATAGGGGAGAAGAGGGTTCAAAAATTGGCAAGAAATCTGTTACATGATTCATGGATGACCTCTTGTGCAAATTTGGATATCATTGACCGAAAATGTTCTTATCTTATATCATCGACCAAAAATGTTCTTATCATAGAACAGAGTTCATGGCCTGTGTGATCTCGTCGTACACGGAAAAATATGTTCATAAAAAAGTCAGAAACGAGTAGCTAGGTCTTGGATACGAGAAAAAATAGGAATTTTGGAATAAGAACCAATTTTTTTCTTTTATTCTTAAATCCTTCGCAGCCTAGGACTCCCAGACTCTCTGAGAATTGTTTCCCAGTAATTCATGAAATTTTTGTAGTTATTTGTGAACAAAAATAGTTGTGAACCGCTTTTGAATTTTTATATCGAGTTCGTCAATTATTTCTCAAAGTTCACATATTGTTTTTGAAAATCCATAAACATTTTATAGTTTTTTCTCGTATACAAATTTAGCTTCTAGCTCATGACTCTTATATAAAGAGATCTTTATCGTGTACGACGAGAATACACCGGTAATAATCTTTGCTTTGTGATAAGAAAAGTTTAGCGACATGAAACTTTGTCGAAAATGCAGTATATATAGAGTTTGCAAATTTACAAGACCATTGGTAGAATAAAAACGAAATTCTAAACATGAAGGCTACAAGTATTATTTTTGTGTTCGCTATTCTTTGTTTAGTGAGTGTTTTTGCGCCGTTGCCTATATGTAAAACAGTCGAAACATGCGGGGAAGATTCGGAATGCTGCAGCAAACATTGTCTGATGACACAGTGTGTAAATACTGGAGGCTAATTTTTGGTAAATTTTTGTTGAAAATTTTGAATTTGAAGCCTTGTAGAATTATAAGGTTTTAGTGTCTCATTCTATCATTATACAATTTTCAAGTTCTTAGAATAAATATCGTGCAATTTTGACAAATTTAATTCACTCTTCATTTTTATAATTGTTCAATATGGAACGTTACAAAATTAAAAATGTGCAGTTTTGGATGCTCATTTTGGAGGAAGTAGAATTGGTACTGCCTCAAATTAGAAACCTTGCAATTTCAGTTCAGTTTTGAAGGCTTCAATTTGAGTTTTTCAATTTTGAAAGTTTGAATTTTTCATATCCAAACGTTCAAATTTTGAAAGTGTAAAATTTCTAATGATTAATTTTGAATCTATCGAATTTAAATTCGAATTTGAAGTTTGAAGGTTTTAAAAGCCTCAAACTATAAACTACTAATTTATTAGGATGAAAGGAGGTGTTTCGGGTTTCAATCGTGTGCAAAACTACGAATCTTGCCGACGTTTTGTGAACATTGCAGTTC
>JAUMHM010122540.1:0-19780 GCA_032362435.1 Melikaiella ostensackeni | reverse complement strand
CGTATTCTCTTCAGTGTCACGAATATAATGCTCTATAGCTTTACCTCCATATAATTTCTTAAAAAATATCATTCATACAGTCTTCATACAGTACTTCTGATTTCTGCAAATTCTCTATTTTATCTCGCGCCTCCTTCGACTTATTATTGATTCTTCTTCTCCTTCACCCTCGTCCTGGGTTCATTTTTCAAACTATAAGGGAGTGATCCATTACATATTTATAGCCTCACATAACCCTTGTATCTATTACTAGTTCTCTCAGTTTCTCACACGCTACAGCAAACTCAATCATACTGTGGCTTGCGTCTTTGCATCAAGTATACATACGGATTATATCATGTCTGAACCAAGTATTTGTAATAAACGGGCCTTTTTCCAAGCATAAGTTAATCAATTTCTCCCCGTTCCCGTTCGTTTTTGGGACTCCAAAATGAGCAAGTACCTTCTTCGGTATCTTTGCGTTGCACATTAACTCAGTCATTCATATCTCCGAGTAGAATGATTCTTTCCTAGTTTCGCAAGTACCTACAATATCATTTAAAGTGTCCCAGAAGGTATCAATTACATCCCTTCCGTCACTGTCAACTGGGGCCTAGCACCCTATAATAAATAGCCTTCTGATTCCTACTTTTATTCTAACCCATAGTAATCTAGGATGTTGACATTCATACTTCTTGGCATGTTGTTTCGCTCCCTCATTCTTAATCAGACCGACTTCTTGGCATACGTTTGTACGTCATTTGTACTGTTTCTACATCCAATATTTTCATTTGTACCCCATTGGTTACCAAGCTAAGGGAAAACCTACGTTAAAAAACGATTACTATAATTTTTGTTATTATTAATTTTTTTATTGTATTAATGTTGCTACATGTTTATGATCATTTTATTGCAAGTTTGCCATTCATGTAGGGATTAGAATATAGTTCAGAATTTGTACATATTTGAACAATAAAAATAAAAATTAATAAACCAGCGGAAATATCCTGCTTAAACAAGGCTAGTTAGCCCAGGTAAACGTTCCGCCTACCCGATCATCATCCAAATTCATCTTGTTTATATGGCTCAAATTATTCGTCTGAATTTTTAGAAATACGTAAAACACCTCGTTATGGTCATGCATATTTACAAAACCTAAACCTTGCTTCTCGATTGAAAGCTGTCGAATGTCTCTCCGACATTTTTCTAACAATTGTACCGATTAAAAAACCTAGCATCTTCAACCTAGCACTTTATCTTCAAAATACTTCAGAATAAATTCTCAACCAAAAAATTTATTTCGAACGCACCGAAAACCTACCAGCCATTTTAACAAGAGCAGTCTCCGTCCCACGTTTAACTGAAGATAAATTTCATAATTTTAATTAAAAATGGTAAAGTGGGGACAACACTTAACGTGAATTAGAGAGTCTTAATTAAATTAGTCCACATTTATCAGTCTGTAAGTATTATTTAATTTCTTACTTGAGTATCGCCGCTGTCGTGGTATTAGAGAGGGGTGAGTTTTGAGGATGGTACATTGGCGGCAAGTCACATTGTGGAATCTATCATTCGGAAAAATTCGAAGTCCACAAAAAATTGGCAAAATTGCGGGAAGAGACCACTGTGATTGGTCGCAGAAATAATCTAATTGAAACCACTAAGTTTTGCTAATTTTTAGTGGACTTCAGATTTTTCCTTATGCGAGATACCGCAATGTGACTTGCCGAAAATGTATCTTATGGAAAATGTGACTTCCCGAAATTTTGCAATAAGTTTTGTTTTTAGAAGTTGAAGTTTTTGACCAGGGTGCGATGGAATGAGTATTCGATGTTGTGTGTTTCTCTTCTACTGGTCTGTTTCATTAAGATAACTTTTATTATACGAGTATTAACAAGAGGTAAGTTTTTAAGATGCTTTAAATTTATTTTTTGGGTGGCAGTATATTTTCGAATTTTCCGAAGTTTAGTTGGTCGATTATTTCGACATTACATTAAGGTATATGTTTTGTAAATATGCATGACAAATTTCAGGGTGTTCAAGGAATTCGTTCAAATTCAGGCGAAAATTTGAGCCCCCTAAAAAAATCTGAATTCAGATGATGATCTGGCTGGCGAAACGTTTACCTTGCCTGACTAGTATTTTTCTAAATGGGATATTTCCGTTTGTTTATAAATTTTAATGTTGGATGTACATACATGAACAAATTCTGAACTATATTTTAACCTCGGAATCAATGGCGAACCCACAACGAACTTCTAGTAAACTTGTAGCAACATTATTACAATAAAAAAACTATTAATAAAAAGAATTAATAATAGCCGTAAAAGGGACGTAGGTTTCCTCCTAGCTTGGTCACCAAAGGCGTACAAACGAAAATTATCAAATGATCAAACAGTACAAACGACGCACAAACGTCTGCAAAAAGAAAATTTAAAATATTTAAACTTCGGACGCTGCCACAAAATTTTCATTTGTTCCTGGTAATCGAATTGCCCCTAATATCGGATGCACAAACAGTACAAACGACGAACAAACGTATGCAAAAAGAAAATTTGAAGAATTTAAACTTCGGGAGGTTGACACGAAATTTTTATTTGCCCCTAGTTTGATAACCAGGAGGGTACAAATGAAAATATTGGATGTACAAGCAGTAGAAACGACATAAAAACGTATACAAAGCTGATTAAATTTCGCAGACTTCTCAAATCCGATTTATATATTTTTCTTCTTACAACAGAATGTGTAAATAAGGATAGTATGTATATAAAATTATAAATAGACTATGTCACCTCCTCAAACAAGTTATTGTTTTAAAATAGAAAACTAAAAATCGTTTAAACGATATGTGCTCACAAAAACACCATAAAATACGTTGCCGAATCACTACAGATATAGTCAATATTTTCACGAATTCGCTGAAGTGAAATAAGCTTGTGATTTTGTTATTATCCCATTAGTGAAATGCTAATTCATTATTAATATTCCATTAGTCAAACGATCCATAAGTAGAGCAAGCTTAGAAGTATAGACAATATGGAGAAATTTGAAACACCCATCTATTCAAGTGTCATGTATTCATCTATACATTCACATCCATACATTTTCATCTTTATGTTGAAACAATGAGTAGGCAATATTGTGTAAATTATAAATGGACTATGTCACCTCCGCAAGGAAGTTATTGTTTCAAAATAGAAAACTAAAAATCGTTTAAACTATATGTGCTCACAAAAACACCATGAAATACGTTACCGAATCACTACAGATACAGTCAATATTTTCACGAATTGCCTGAAGTGAAATAAGCTTGTGATTTTGTTATTATCCCATTGGTGAAATGCTCAATCATTATTAATATTCCATTAGTCAAACAATCCATAAGTAGAGCAAGCTTAGAAGTATAGACAATATGGAGGAATTTGAAACACCCATCTATTCAAGTGTCATGTATTCATCTATACATTCACATACATACATTTTCATCTTTATGTTGAAACAATGAGAAGGTAATATTGTGAAAATTATGAATAGACTATGTCACCTTCGTAAGGAAGTTATTGTTTCAAAATAGAATACTAAAAATCGTTAATACTGTATGTGCTCACAGAAACACCACGAAATACATTACCAAATCACTACAGATATAGTCAATATTTTCACGAATTGCCTGAAGTAAAATAAGCTTGTGATTTTGTTATTATCCCATTAGTGATATGCTCAATCATTATTAATATTTCATTAGTCAAGCAATCCATAAGTAGAACGAGCTAAGAAGTAAAGACAATATGGAGGAATGTGAAACATATATCTATTCATGTATCATCTATTCATCTATTCATCTATTCATTCATACCCATACATTTTCATCCTTATGTTGAAATAATAAGAAGGAAATATTATAAAAATTGTAAGTAGACTATGTTCACGGTGGGTCTGAACCAAATTTAATTAAAAGGTCTTTGCATATGACTTTTTTCACTTGATCATAGTAGTTCGACCTGACACGAATCGTCCGAGAGTGCAGCTTCTACAACATGCGCACTGTGCCTTTTTTGATGTTTTTTTTGTCGACTCTGATTTCAAATCAGTATGGAGCAAAAATATAGTTCATGAAAATCACCCACAATTTCCAAAACGATTGCTTGAGGCAGTTACACACTTTGATAAACTACATGTTTAGACAGCTGTATCATGGTCATCTCGTTTTCTAAGCAACTAAACGTTTTTGCATATTTATGCCAGAAAATATTCATATTGATTATAAGTCGTTCATTCTTTATTAGAATGAATTGTTTCTGCTGTTACAATGCCTCATGATGTTTATCGTTTACTTTGTTATTATTCACAGTCAATAAATTTAATTGAGCATGAAATGTGAGTTGTTTTTTCTACTCAAGTACTCAATCGTATAAATGAAGATTATCTGAATAATCATCATTTTATATCCATTAAAATGTGAATTGAATTTTATGATATTCACAGTTGGGCGATATTCATCTATGAGCGTTTTCAAGACAAAAAACGACTTTTTCCGAAAGGGACCTGCTAGATTTTTTTGTTTTTTCTTCCGAACGATTTGTGTGAAGTCGAACAACTATGATTGAGTGAAAAAACTTGTATGCCAAGACTTCTCAATTAAATTCGGCTCAGACCCAACGTGTGTCACCTTCGCAAGCAATTTATCGTTTCTAAATAAAAAAAAAAAAATTATTTGCACACTATCTGTTCTACCTTGCTTTATCTATGTTAAATATAAATACTCCAATGTATCTACTCACTGAAACATCACGAAATACGTTACCGAATCACTACAGATTTAGTTAATATTTTCACGAACTGCCTTTAGTAAAATAAGCTTACGATTTTGTTATTATTCCATTTGTGAAGTGCTAGATCATTATCAATATTTTACTAGTCAAACACTCAATTACGAATATTTAATTAGTTATATTTTCACTAATTCAGATACACAGGCTAATATTAGTAGATTGGAATTTTCCTTCGACCCTTCAATTCAATATTTTCTAAAACTCTGTTGCAAATCCCTATTCTTCGTAGGAAATTGCAGATCTTTCTCGAATGGGAATAGTTAACACGCATAACCAAAAAAAATTCCTTTCAAAGGAAAAAAAAACTTTTGGGTTTTCGGTATATTTAAAATGTGTAATACTTTCTATTAAATTGGCGTCTCCTAATGCAAGACTGAAATTCTGATAAAAGTTTTCAAAAATTAGAAGTCAGAAATTGTAGACTAGGGATCAGAGCTTTTTGAATGATATATTTCAAATTCTCCACAATATATAATATTTTTTATGTGTCCCATTTTAAAATGACTCCTAAATGCTAGCATTAAAATTGTCCAATTTTTTTAAAATTTTAAAAGCTCTTATATTATTTTTGTAACTTCAGGTGCTTGCAATTTGTAATTCAATTAACTTCACTCCGTTAACATAACAAGTTAATGATAGATAAGTTAAGGATGACTAATGAAATATTAACCTAATTTCTGTTAATTTTTCACACCTGTAAGTTTAAAATATTTTATTTTGAATGCGTAGTTTAATTTTCAACAATGAATTTTAACACTCTTGAAATTTTTTTACTTTGCAAGTAGATGATCAAAACTGGGATTTTTTTTTAATCTCATAAATTCCCTACTGAGAGACCAATCGATAAATATTAATTTGTCAAAACATTTTTTGCCAGTGGTGACCCGTTTTCGAAAAAATCGAAATTTGAAAAAAAAAATTTATGAATTGAAATGTTTATTTATTAAATTCTGATGTAAATATAACATCTTCAACACTTTTTTTCAACATAAAATTCGCTTTTTTCTTGAATTTTTAACAGTTGAATTTTTAACATCTGCATTTTCATTTGTTGAAAATTGAAGAAAATTGAAAATTCATGTACTGAAAACTCTATTTTCTTCTATTTTCAATTTTCATAAATCTAGAATTATAGAATTCAGGAAAATTGAGAATTTGTCTGTTGAAAATTCCATTTTTTCAATTTTCAACAGTTGAGTTCAGAAGATTCACCAGTTCAAAGTGCAACTGTTCAAGATACAACTGTTGAAAATTTAACTGTCGTGATTTTCAATTTTCTTCAATTTCCAACAGTTTAAAATTCAAATTCAAATTTCTTCAATTCTCAACAGTAAAAAATTCAAAAGACAAGCAAATTTCAAAAGAAAGTTGAATTTTCAATAGTTGAATTTTCAATTGTTGAAGATTCAACTGTTGTAATTCCGACTGTTCAAGTTTCAATACTCTTCAATTTTTAACACTTAAAATTTCAAGAAAAAAGCGCACTTTAGAAGAAAATTGAAATTTAAACTGTTGCTTTTCCAATTGTTGAAGATTTAACTGTTGAAAATACAGCGGTTGATGATTCAAATTTTAATCTTCTTCGATTTTTAACAGTTGAATTTTCAACTATTTAAAATTCAATTATCAATTTTCTCCAATTTTCAACAGTTAAAAATTCAATTTTCTTTCGAAATGCACTTTTTTATGGAATTTTAAAACGTTGAAAATTAAATAAAAATCAAAATGAAATTTTTAAAAGTTGAAAATTCAATTATTGAAATTAAAAATCAAAGAAAATTGGAAATTGAATCTTCAGCATATGAATTTTCAATTTTCTTCAGTTTTCAACAGTTGCAAATTCAACTATTGAAAATTCAGCTGTTAAAGTTGAAAATTGAAAAAAAGATGGAAATTGAATTTTAAACAGCAGGCTTTTTAATTTTCTTCGATTTTCAGCAGTTGAAAATTCAACGGTAGACTATTCAAGAAAATAGCGAATTAAAAAAAAATGGAATTTCTAACCGTTAAGGATTCAATTTTCAATTTTCTTCAATTGTCAACAGCTTAAAAGTCAAATTTGAATTCTCTTTAATTATCAACAGTTTAAAATTTGATAAACAAGGGAATTTTCAAAGAAAATTGAATTTTCAAATGCTGAAGATTTAACTGTTGTAACTCCAACTGTTCAAGTTTCAATCGCCTTCAATTTTCAACACCTAAAAATTGAATATAAAAGCGAATATTAAAAGCGAATTGAAATTCAAACGGTTGATTTTTCAAGTGTTGAAGATTTAACTGTTGAAGATACAACTCTTGAAAAATCAAATTTCAATCTTCTTCAATTTTCAACAGTTGAATTTTCATCTCGAAATTCAATTTTCTCCAATCCTCAGCAGTTGAAAATTCAATTTTCTTCAAAATGCGCTTTTCTATTGAATTTTTAACTATTGAAAATTAAAGAAAGTTAAAATCTGAATTTTTAACAGTTTAAAATTGATCTGTTGAAGTTGAAAATTAAAGAAAATTGGAAATTGAATTTTCAACAGATTAATATTCAATTTTCTTTAGTTTACAACAGTTTGCAAATTCAACTATTGAAAATGTAACTGTTCAAGTTGAAAATTGAAAAAATTGAGAACTGAATTTTAAACAAATAACTTTTCAGTTTTCTTCGATTTTCCACAGTTGAAAATTCAACGCTAGAATATTCAAGAAAATAGCTAATTGAAAAAGAATGGAATTTCCAACTGTTAAGAATTCAATTTTCAATTTTTTTCGATTTTCTACAGTTTAAAATTCAAATTAAAATTTCTCCAATTCTTAACAGTTAAAAATTCAGAAATCAAGCGAATTTTAAAAGAAAGTTGAATTTTCAAATGCTGAAGATTCAACTGTTGTAACTCCAACTGTAAAAGTTCCAATCGTCTTCAATTTTCAACACTTAAAACTTCAAGCAAAAAGCGAATTTTGAAAGAAAATTGAACTTTAAACTGTTGCTTCTTCAGTCGTTGAAGATTCGACTGTTGAAGATACAACTGTTGAAAATTCAAATTTGAATCTTCTTCAATTTTCAACAGTTGAATTTTCAACTGCTTAAAATTCAATTTACAATTCTCTCCAATTCTCAACAGTTGAGAATTCAATTTTCTTCAACATTAGCTTTTTTATTGAATTTGTAACTGTTGAAAGTTAAAGAAAATTAAAAACTGAATTTTTAACAGTTGGAAATTCAACTGTCGGAGTTGAAAATAAAAGAAAATTGAAAACTGAGTTTTTAACAGATGAATATTTAATTTTCTTCGCTAGTTCAAAATCCAACAGTGGAAAATTGAAGAAAATAGCAAATTAAAAAAAAAATGATATTTCCAACTATTGAGAATTCAATTTTCAATTTCCTTCAATTTTCAACAGTTTAAAATTCAATTTTTTCAAATGTCGCTTTTTTTATTGAATTTTAAACTGTTGAAAATTAAAGAAAATTGAAAACTGAATTTTTAAAAGTTGAAAATTCAATTAATAGAATTAAAAATTAAAGAAAATTGGAAATTGAATTTTCAACAGATGAATATTCAATTATCTTCAGTTTACAATCGCTTGCAAATTCAACTACTGATAATTCAACTGTTGAAATTAAAAATCGAAAAAAATTGAGGATTGAATTTTAAACAGCTAACTTTTCAATTTTCTTCGATTTTCAGCTGTTGAAAATTCGAGAAAATAGCAAATTTCATAAGAAAATGAAATTTCCAACTGTTAAGAATTCAATTTTCAATTTTCCTCAATTTTCTACAGTTTAAAATTCAAATTTAAATTTTCTTTAATTATGAACTGTTTAAAATTAAATAAACAAGAGAATTTTGAAAGAAAGTTGAATTTTCAAATACTGAAGATTCAACTGTTGTAATTCTAACTGTTCAAGTTTCAATCGTCTTCAATTTTCAAAACTTAAAAATCCAAGAAAAAGGCGAATTTTAAAGGAAAATTTAAATTTATAACTGTTGCAATTTAAAGAAAATTAAAAACTGATTTTTCAACAGTTGAAAATTCAACTTGTGAAGTTAAAAACTAAAGAAAATTGAAATTTCATTTTTCAACAGTTGAGAATTCAGTTTTCATTCCAAATTTGCTTTTTTCTTTCTCAACTGTTGAGAATTCCACTGTAGAAAATGAAGGAAAAAACAGATTTTTTATTAAAAACAAGTTTTGAAAATCTTATACTTACATAATTTCACATGAGAATTTAATGAAGAAAAACACTTGAATCCATAAATTTTTTTTTTCTAAAGTGGATTTTTTCAAAAGTGGTTCGCTATTGGCAAAAAATGTTTTGGCAAATTAATAGTCATCCAATGGACTCTCAGTAGGAAATTTAGAAGATTAAAAAAAATCCCAATGTGCTCCTCCCAAAAATTTCATTTTTCAATTAATCTTTAACGAAATCGTGTGCAATTTCCATTGTTTCAATTTCATGCGCTATAAATTTTAATTTTTTTAGCATTAATCGCTTCCAAATTGAAATTGTTCTTTTTTAACAGTTGAAATTTAAAGTTTTATTACTTTTAGGCTTCAAAATTGGTTCTTCGTCACTTTTTAACATTTTAAATTTAAGATTTTTCATGCCGTCGATTTCAGCAATCTTGTTTCTAAATTCTTTCACTTCTTTAGTTACAATTAAACAAGTATTCTTTTTATAATTCTTTGATATAAAATTGTACAATTTTTGATAGAATTTTTAACACTGACTCTTCCAAAATTGAATTATTCAATTTTGATCGCTTTCAAATTGATTAACTTCAAGCAATTGATTTGAAAAATCTTTAGTTTCTCAAGTTTTCTATTCAAATTGGAAATTTGTAAATAAAATTTAACTTTTCTTGGCTTCAAATTTTAATAATTTTGCAACTTTGAGCGCTTGAATTTAGAAATTTTTAGATACTAAACGCTTCTAAATTGAAATAATTATTACTAAACTTTACATGCCTAATGTCCAAATGTTTCAATTTTTTCGGTTTTACTTTTTGTTACTGTAGGTTTGACCATGCATTTTGCTAGATTTTTCGGCAGCTTAAACGTGAACTAAAAGAACGTAAACAGTTTCTAGAACGATCCGATCATAATAAACCTCAATGAACATAAAAAATGTTGAATAATTTTGGGGGTAATAGTAGTTTCCAAAATTGTGAAAAAGCTTTGTTTTTATGGATCTTTTTCTACAGAATGGTGGAATAAAATCAAAATGCTAATCCAATTATATCGGTATTGAAGTCTTTATAACATTATCCTTTATTGCAATTACTAAACTTTGACGTTATACTATAATTTTGGATATACATGGATTTCATATAGGGTTGATTTGTTAAAAATATTATGCGACGATATCAATTTACCCTTTCTCCATGTAACATATCGTAACATTTCCCGAACTCCCCCCACCCCATCCCTCAAAAAAAGTTGTTACGTAATTTATGGATAGCCGTAAACTAAATTTCAATTTTTTTGCTTTTTTATATTCATTGGCTCTTATTTAAAGTCATGTCATGACTTTAAGTTAAAAGTATAACAGCTGCCATGAATCTGAAGTATTTTTACAACTTCAATGAGAAAAAAACAAAAAAGCGAAATACAAATAATTTAGAATGACAAATGAGATAGCGACTAGTATAAGATACGTTGAAAAATTTGGAAGAATATTAATTTGTTATTATCTTATCGAAATTTCTTACAAATCGGTTTCCTTCACTTGAAGAAAATGAGAACCTTAATTGAATTTCTCGGTTGCATTCTACTGGTTTTCCCGAACCCTGGTAAATACGTTATTAATATGAATATTATGATATCAAAAATATGAGCGAAAATATTTCTGAGATAGAATTTTCGCACTAAAAATTAGCACAGCACAGATCAATTCAACCAAATGATGGAATTTTCAAACAGAAAAAATTGAAACTGAATGAAGAAGAGTTGCATTTTCAAACAAATAGTTGAATTTTCAAGCCAAGAAGACTAATTTTGTAGGAGACAGTCAAATTTTCAACCCGAAAAGTTGAATTTTCAACAAAAAATTTTCATTTTTAACCAAAAAGATGATTTTTCTACCATGAGAGATAATTTTCAATGAAGAGGACAAGTTTTTAACAAAATAATTGACTTTTCGACCAAAAAAATATGACTTCAACAGAATAGTTCAATCCTCAACCGAATTGGTAAATTTTAAACCAAAAAGTTGAATTTTTTACCAAGAAGTTTAATTTTCAATCAAAAATATGAATTTTCTACAAGAAAAACTTAATTTGCAACCAAATAATTTAATTTTATGCCAAATTGTTTAATTTTCAAGCCAAAAAGACGAATATTATACATCCAGTTAGTTGAATTTTCAACTAAAATGACGACTTTTCAACAAAAAGAATGCATTTTTCACAAAGCAGTTTAAATTTAAATCAAGTAGTTGATTTGTAATCAGAAAAGATGAATTCTCAACAAAACATGTTATGTTTGATATTTCAACCAAAAAATTTCTTAATTTTAAATAAAAAACAGTTGAATTCAACCACAAGAGACTAATTTTTAAAAAAATTGTTGTATCTACCACCAAAAGAGAGTCATTATCAAGCAAACAGCTGCATTTTTAACCAAAAAATGTGACTTTCAAACGAGAAGATTAACTTTCTACTATAACCGACAATTTTCAAGAGAATACATGAATTTTCAATCAAATATATGAATGTTCAACTAGAAAACATCAATTTCAAATTAAAATTATCAATTTTCAAACAAAAATGAGGTAGTCACATTTTGAGTCAAGAAAATTAATTCTGAACAAAAAAAAAGAGAAATTTTCAACAAATAAGTTGAATTTTCAATCAAAATGATGAATTTTCAACAAAAATGATGGATTTTTAACAGAAAAAATGAATCTTCAACACAAAAGCAAAATAATGAAAATTCAACATTTTCCACCTTTCAACTTAATAGAAGAGTTAAAAACAAAAAACTCCCCCATAAAATGTAGAGAAAAATTCAAAGCCAAAATGTACTTCCTTCTAACTTAATACAAATGTTAAAAACAACAAAATTCCCTCATTCATTTCAGAAAAAAGGTAAAATCTAAAACTTCCAACCTTCAAACGCAATAAAAATCTTGAAAATACACATTTTCGCTCTTCTGATTCACAAAAAATTATGAACCAAAAATTCCTCCGTTCCAATTCAATAAAAAAATTTTTTTAAATCTCACTTTTGATTCAGGAAGAATTTAATAACCTTCTAACTCGATAAAAATGTTGAAAACAAAAAGATTCCCTCTTGAACGCCAGAAAAAAGTTAGGAATCTAAAATCCGAAAAGTTGATTCAAAGAAATGGTTTTTTGTTCCAACAAAAATTTTTCTTTAATTTAAAATGATTTTTCTCATTTTAAAGTGATTTTTGGTTAAATGAAAAAAATTATGTAAAGAAACGGTTTCTTCAATTGACGACAAATATTTTTCTGAGTTTGGACAGTCATGAATCTGAAGTATTTTTACGACTTCAATGAGAAAAGAAAAAGAAATATGCAAAAATAGTTATTTTATGATTCATCATCAAGTAAAATAACTTATAAATAATAGGGTTAAGAATTAATATTTATGCTGAAATTATTTTGATTATTTAAGCCGTGTAAAGATAGTTGTGGTTCGTCACTCGCAAAAAGTAAATATTAAAAAAAACTGTTTAATCATGTGATATTTTCTGTTCATTTTTTGAATAAGAAAATTTATTCTTTCGTTACGTAGGAAAAAATTTTTCATATTTCGCGTATATTTTTTTAAGAAACTGAGAATTTTTAATTTTTAGAAAAGTTGCTTTCAAAGAAAAGTTAGATATCTTAATTAGTTTTAAAAACATAGCATTTCAAATGAAAGTTGCTACAACTTTGGTACCCTGCCTAAATAGTGTTTTAATGCGAAGAAGACCCTATACACCAAATCTCATGCTTTTGCAACAATTAGGACAAAACTTGAGTCCTATCACTTCCTTTTGATAAGGGTCAAAGTTTAGGGTTCAGCCTGTCTTTCATTTCAGCCATTTTCCAAAATTTTTAAAATTTGATATAAAATAATATCGCGGTTTCCGTGAAACCCTAATTTTTAGTGTTTTTTCTTTCTTTTCTGTAGATTATATCAAGAACCGTTAGAACTATCGGAAAATTTAGGTGGTCATTGGATTCAGCCTTAAAATACGCATCGAAATCATGTCTTAAATGCTTAAAAAAGTGATCTATACCATTTTACACAAAGAATAAAAAATTATCATTAAGAAGATAGGTTGCAAATATCTTTTAAATAAAATCTGGTGTAAACAAATGAAGGTCAGATTCGAATCCGGCGCAAAAATTTGCTTCGGAAATGATGTGTTTCATTCCACAGATACATAGGTGACATTTTGTTGACCAGTGTAATTAAACTAATTATTAAGTTAATAATTATAATTTGTTCTTTTAGGATTAGCATAATATATAGGAATATATTGTAAGTCAAGCAAAGTTTGAATATAAATAAATTAAAAAATAAAGATGCTTTGCAACGCAAAAAATGAATGGAAAGTGTCAAAACCTGGATGTCAGATTGAAAGAGGTAAATTGCAAAATGAAACCCATAAAATTCATATCTGCTTCTTATGCTGAAAAAAGTAAGGCATGGCAAATGGATAAAGTTTTTGAAGAAAAATTTCCGCCTTTAAGTATTGGCAATACCACTACATTATCTGGAGGGCGAGCATGCTTTAAAGCAGGAATTTTTTCTATTGCCTCTGCACCAAGTATACATGTGGATCATTTTATGTCTGAACGAAGTAATCGTAATGAACAAGCTTTTTTCTAAGCATGAAAGAATCAATTTCTGCCCGCTTCCGTTCATTTTTTGGTCTCCAAAATAATCAAATACCCTGTCCGTACCTTCGCGTTGAACACCAACCCAGTCATTCATATCTCCAAGTATGATGAATCTTTCCCAAGGATCGGAAGTACCTAGAATATAATTTAACGATTCTCAGAAGGCATCTTTTACGTCACTACTGTCCCCATCAACTGGTGTGTAGCGTGATATAATAAATAGATTTCTGATTCAGACTATCATTAAAACCAATAGTTATGTGGAAGATACACATTCATACTTTTTGATATGCTGCTTCTCTCTCTTATTCATAATCAGACATACTCCTTCGCTACCTTGTGATTCATCATCTACTCCTGACCATTGGTTAAAAAGAGATGGAAATATCTCCAGCTCTTTTTAACCACTGACGTTATTTTAGTTCTTGGAACCTATTATAGGTTCGCTAGTGGGATGCCGCGTCTAGGCTTGCTGGACCACAAATGATATTTCTTTGTTAGAAATTGATTTTACCGATAGGGTGTGACGTCGCACTAAAATGCCTAATAGCTACAGCTACCAACAGCTATAGCACTACAGCAAAGATCTTTGGCTATATTCAGTGAGTCGATGATACTACTGGTTTAGGTTTTACTGAAGTTTTGATTAATATTTTGACTAAATACGGACTCGACCTTAGTAATTGCAGTTAACGTTTACCTAGGCAGGAGCTATTTTCCTAAAACAGCTCGAAACGGTATCAAATACATTGAATTGATTCAATTTTTCAAGGGAATCGCTGAATCCAAACCCGGAGCCGGGTTGACTCCATCAAGTCACACTTCGTCCCTAACCTCAAAAACCACAGAAAATCGCTGATTTCAGGTGAAACATGATTCCCGTCTATGAAAAGCGATCATATGTCCCGAAAAACAGGTTTTTACGAATGTATCTGTCTGTCTGTATGTCTGTATGTCTGTCTGTAAGCACGATAACTATCGAAAGAATGAATCTATTGGATTGGCCTTTGGTACACTCTTTGAGTATCGAAAACTGAAGGTCAAGTTCGTAAGCCAGCCATTTTGGAGAAAAATTCAAGAAGTTGGAGCATTTTCAAAATTTTTGAGACCATTTTTTTCAAGAATTGAAAGTTATATGTACGGTTATTCGTAGTACTTAAAAAATCGAACAATTTATCCCAATGACTTTTTTTGATAAAAAAAAACTATGAGAGTTAAAGCATCTTCAAAATTCAAAAAACGAAAAGAAAATTAAGTTTTCAAGCCAAACAATGCACGATATGGAAAAAAGTCAAGAGTAGAAAAACGTTTCTTTCTGAATGCTCTACATGACTGTTGTAACAAAATTTTGAATTTTCAAAAAATCGAAAATTCAAATTTTGAGCTAAATAACGCGAGATACGAAAAAAAGCTGTGATATCAAAATTGTTGTTTTGAGGAAGACGCATAAGCTTTCTCATGAACATTTTTGGGTAGGAGGCATAGCTTGTATTTTAAGTATGGAAAATTTTAATTTTAATTTTTGAGCCAAACGACGCAGGATAAGAAAAAAAGTCAGGAGAGTAGAATCTGTGCTTTTAGAAAGTCAAATGAAATTGACGTTACACATTTCTCCACAAGACCAATCGTAAATAATGAAGATAATCATTAATCGTCCTTTCAACTATTTATCAGTATATATTATACGGCGAGCACAGAAAATCGTGCGCGAATATAATGATGAGAATGTATTCCTTGAGGACGATGGAGCCTTAAGCAAATAAATTTCCTTTTTCATTTGAATTCAAAAAAAAATTTAGTAATTTGTTCATAAAAAACACATAACACCGATCGAATCGTGCTCCCTAGGCGCACTCAAACTTGTGAGCGAAGCGAGCTGCGTGCGAAGCACGTGTTGAGAATGTGCCCGCGAAGCGGGCAGATTTTGTTAATGCAAATAGATCGTATCCTATATTTTCTAGGTTCCTGAGTCCGACATCACAGCAAGTTTCCTTCAGTTCACGTCCTTCTTGTGTATCGCACTCTTTTAACTTTTGGGATATAATAAAACAGCTATCTTCATCTTCTGATGCTGATACAAACTGCTTCACCATGCCCAATCTTATATGAAGAGGTGGCAGTAAAACTCTCGTCGGATCCACTAGTGGGAGGTTGATGATGTTCTCTGATTCTGGATCAAAAGTTTCTCTGGCTGACCAATCAATCTTTCTATAATGATAAGGTCGGTCTCTAGTATACCATAAGCATAGGAAACATGGGTGTTCAACGTTACCTGATTGCTGGTTCAGAATTATTCCCTATATTTTGAAATCCGCCAATGGTGTTCTGAATATTACAATTTATCCAATACCAACTTGATATTTTCGCAATTCTCTTTCAAAGTAGTAAAATGTGCTACCGGTATGGGAGCAGAAACATTTGTATTGTGAAGCAAAACAGCCTTGAAACTTCTCTTACAGGAATCTATGAAGAGTCTCCACTTGATGACTCTGTAAATCCCTGGTTTCAGTTCATCCATCAATCCATTCATATCGGAGCAGTAAACTAATGAAGGCTTTTTTTCTTTTGTGAAATATCTCCTGAAATCTCTTTCTCTATTCCTATAGTCAGTTGCCTTCACATTTTTTTCCATCAAGTTTTTCTTTTTGAGTAGAGAAACCAAGAAATCACTTGTTTCTTTGGATAGTCCTAAATCTCTGATGAGATCGTTCAATTCTTCTTATACAAAAAGTTGTGGTTTCTTTTATGTACTCCCTTATATATTCGTCGTCAAAGTCAGATTCACTAGAACATTCTTTTTCTCTAGCGTCTTCTTGGATTTCTAAAGTTTCCCGAGAACAAATACATCCGATTCCTTCAATACCTTGCTGATCTGTATTGCACATCTTGATGGGTCTTATTACTGGCGGAACATCGACGTAAGCAATGCTTCTTTTATTTTTTTGTTGAATCCAGTTACATCATTCTTGCAGAAATAGCAATCTTCTTCACAAGTAGGTTCTGCCCATAAAGTTGGACTTTTTAATTTAAGATCTTCAATATTTTTACTTTTATGTCAACGAGTCAATTGTGATCTACAATAATCGCATATATTATGTGGCACCCATTCTTTAACCTGATCAGCAATTGTGAGATCGTAACAATCTTCGTAAATCGTCCTGATGATGTTTTGAGGCGGTAGCTTCAAGATCAACTTGTGATTTATTACCTTTTTATTGTTGAGTTGAAGATTCTTGGTTTTATTTATGGATGCCATGAGTATATGATAGACCCACACATTAGGGATCCTGGTCCGATTGCAGGTGAGTCTGCTGTCTTGGGGGTGATAACCCTCATACCTTCCTAGGGCTAAGTATGAGGGCCTTCCGACTTTGACGAGGATAAAGTCAACTCGTCGTCGGAGACACTACGGCTTCATCCTTACACACTAATACCCTCCTGCAAGGCAGTACGCTCCTACTGGCTTTGTTACTCCAACAGATACTGATACGAATCATTCTACACATCCCTTTTCAGGGCAGTTGTCATCGTTCACAGAATCTGTCGGAGTATCAGGATTTCGTCACTCGTTTAAGCAATAAAATCATACTGAGAAAAAATCTCGTTCAGCATTATCAGAATAACAAAGATGCATGCATCACCTGATATCACTGTGGGATCAAACATATAATTATGCAGTGCGTGTACTTGCGAAATGGTGGTCCGCACGGTTTTTATCTGCATAATGCTTTCGACGGCATCAACTGATTTTTGACTAGCTTTCAATTTCCGGAAAGCGAGAAATCGGGCGAGTGGAGCCTGGCTGTTGGATTCAAAGTTTTTTCGAAGCTACGTGTCAAAAATTAAATGCTGGGACCGTTGTGTCGTATCGACTAAGGATTTGTACTCAGTGACCTCAAAAACATAGGATATGACAACTTTGCATTGAAAAAATGCATGTTTTACATAAAATTACGAATTTGCCACGTGTTTTTGAAGTTCGGGACGGAGTGTGACGTCATAAAACCAGAACGACTCCGGATTCGTACTCAGCGACTTCGAAAATATAGAATATGACCACTTTTCATAGACAGGAATCATGTTTTACCTGAAATCAGCGATTTTGCGTGGTTTTTGAGGTTAGGAACGGAATGTGACGTGATGGAGCCAAACCGGCTCTGGATTCGGATTCAGCGACCTCAAAAACGTAGGGTAAGCCTATTCTGGCTTCTGGGGTTGACAACTTTTTTTTGTGAAGCAATATTTTGCAATCTCAAATCCCATGAAATCTTACTATCTTGCAGTACACCAAAAATCCGATTAATTAAACCCTTGAAAATTACAGATCTTCCATAAATGGAAGTATTAACCACTTAAATCTGAAACAACAATTAAAAAGAAATAATCATGTTTTTTTGTTCAAATGAAATTTTTTCTTTCATCTAAAATCATTTTCTTCACTTTAGAGCTATTTTTGGTTAAGTAAAAAAAAATTGGGTTAAAAAACAGTTTCTTTAATACAAGACAAATATTTCTTTAATCGTGGAGTGTGTACAGTCATGATTTGGTTGTGGCTTACTTGTCTTACATTGATAATGTTGTTTTGACGGTCATGTCATGACTTTCAATTAAAGGTATAACAACTGCTATGAATCTGGAGCATTCTCACGACTTCAGTGAGAAAAAAACAAAAAAAAAACAAATAAAAATAACTTAGAAGGGCAAATGAGATAGTGACTAGTATAGATAACACTGAGATATTTGGAAAAATATTCATTCGTTACATTAGAATCGAAATTGTTCACAAGTGTATTTCCTTTATTTGAATGAAATGAGTAACGTGATTGGTATTCTCTGTTTAATTCTAGTGGTTTTCCCTAATCCAGGTAAATACAGAATCTATGATTTTATTATAATTTCTAATAGCAATATATACTTTCTTCTTATTCAAAATCGTTCAAATAAAATAAGTTTTTTTTATTTCATTGTTCAGAAAGTTAGATCTATCTTGTGCAAGCAATCTTTCAAGAAGTATCAATTACATGTTTTTATGAAATCACAGAAAAACCCCGAGCTTTCCGCCATTTAATTAAAATTACCGATCAGCGGATAGAAATTGGTGCTACATGTTTTACACAGCTGTCAAATTTATCAGGCGGCGGATGAATTTTATTTTTCCGGACATTATTTTAACTCAACATTATTTATATTTATCTTTCGAAACAATATTTTATATGAAAATAAATATTATGGTATTATAATATTAAACATATTAACCAAAATATTCTTGAAATGGAAATTTTTTACTGAAAATTAGCACAGCAATCAGAAGACTCAAAAACTAACGTTTTTAAATCCAAACTTTGATAATTCGAAACTTTTTAATTTAAGGCATTGAAAATGAAACAGTTTTGAAATGAGGCATTTAAGACTGCACAATCTCAAATATGAAAAATAAATTCAAAATTTTAAACTCAAAACTTCAAAGATTCAAACATTTTTAATTGGAATTATAGAAATATTATGTGATTGGACATACTTTATAAGAGAAGAATTTATACGATTTCCATCAAAAAATACATCCACGCTGTGATTATCACTGTTAAAAATTGAAGAACTTTCAATTCTATACCTTTACAATTAAAATAAAAATACAACAAATTTTCAAAACTACAACCTATTAAATTGGAAACATTAAACATTAAACGAATCAAACGTTGGTTTCAAACGAAGTACTTCTAATATTAGAATTGTGGAATTAAAATATTTCTTTTGCCGGAATCCTTTAAATTTAAATTATTGCAATATATTATTGAGATAATTATTATTATGTCATGCAGCCAAATCACTTTTGGGGTAACCACAACTCGTTTGGTTCTAGCTTCGTTATTCTACCAATACTATCAATCTCTCTAGCAATCATCCCAGGTGAAGAGCTTCACAAAGCCATCCTACATCACGGTTCACACATACAGACTCAAACTGACTAATGAACTCATAACTCTTGTAAAACAAAGTTAACGAAGTTATTCTTCCAAAGAATGAATTAATTTGGTCATACGGTCCAATAAAAAAGCAGTGGATTTAGATGTCAATGAATCATATTTTTATTTGTCAATTTTAAAACCAACGTACGTT
>JAUMHM010122532.1:0-19780 GCA_032362435.1 Melikaiella ostensackeni | reverse complement strand
TTAATTTTCGTCTTTTTGTCGCAGTTGAAGCATCTTCAAATTTCGTATCAGAACTTCTCCTTCCTCCTTTTGATTTTCTCTCGGAAATTGTAATAACGAAGTCAGTGTTTAGCCACCTTTCGAACCTCTTTTCGAACTGACTTTTCACACTCAAACATTCCTTCCATTTTTTCTGAAATATAGATAAGAAATATAAATTTGAATGATTGGCTACCATTTCTAGATGCTCAGGATGAAGACTGTACTCAGTTTGTAAGAAACTTATCAAACCTTGCATGTCAATATTCTCATTGGCAATAAGAAAATCACAAAGAACTTTCTTACGCACCTTCAAAGTATCCATTTTGTTTATTTTTTATTACAATTAGTAATTTGAAATGAAAACAAATAATAATAATTTAAAAAATTCAAATGTACAAACCTGCATAAGATATTTTTAAATGACGCCAAAAGAAATTCATATAAAGTTGATTTTAATCCAACTAAAGTTGGTTATATAAACGAAAATTATGATTTCTCTTGTGAGAACATGTGCGAAAGGCATCCACCTAGTGGTGAACTTGGAACTATGGTTTATAGCGGTAATTGTGAATCGTCTTAAATGAAAATGGTTCATATGAAATGTTTTTCAGAACTGTCCAGAATGGCTGTGCTAGTCTCGTAGCAAGAAATAGACTTTTTCTACATGATCAAACAGCAGATCGTAATATTTTTAATAAAAATTGTTATTAACTACTTGTTATGCAAATTGTTGTTATGCAACATCATGCAAATTGTTATTGAGTGGCTCATGCCCTGATTTTAATCCACTGTTAGTTTATTGTCGGATAATTTCAGTGAAAAAACGTTTCTTTTGTATGTAAAAATGATGAATCGTAATTTTTGTTAAAAAAAATGTTTATAACAATCACATAAATTATTTTGTATTCAACTTCGTTGGGTATTCATCGCAAGAAATATCATTTCAGTAATAATTAAAGAAAAAATAATTTTTTCCTACGAGGAAACGGCCAGTTAGGACATTTCTTTAAACTAATTGTTATTAACAATCTATATTATGTATGTTTTATTAAACTCGAAGTACATAAATAATTTAAGACAAATGTAAATCACTTTTGATCAGAAAAATCAATTGAGCTATAAGAAAAACTCATTTATTGAGAATTTGTTTATAAAAATGTTTATAAAAATATTCAATGTGAACTTATGTTAATTTTTCGTTATGAGTTATAAATATTATGAACAATCTTAACAACTAGCGTGAAACAAACAATTATTTCTATAACGAAAAAATACTCGATGGAGTTTGTTTATAAAAATTGTTTATGATAAATAAATTAGATATTTTCTAAATTATTTCTGTTCTATGAGTGCAGTTGCAATAATTCCAGTCGATAGTGAGTTTATTTCTGTATTTTTTCTTGAGATAAAAATTCACAAAATCTGAAATGGCCAATTTTGTCACTTTGTGCTATTATATATTGTTGCTCTCTGACAAAAATTAAAAAATCGCAAACGACAATTTTCTTAAAAATTTAATGCTGAACATTTCTAAAAAAAACTTAAAAATCGGTTAAGAAATACGACCTGTGGGCGATTATGAGCAGTAAATTCCTATTCTAGACCACTGTGCGCCAGTGGATAGGGGAAGACGCGCGGCGATCTTGACGCAATCACTCAGTGCCGCAGCGACAAAGCGGGCAGTCACACACTCGCGTACATATATTCTTTATGATAACAAGAATCTGCATTTGTACGAAATACAGTTAATTAATATTATGTTTTTCTACTGGAAATGGTTCAGACGGCCCTGACTGCTTTCATCCTAGAAATTCTCGGAAGAGCCTCACGGTCAAAGTAAGCAATGCACGAAACCCGCACTAACTCGAGAGTTGGGTGTAGTTACACTATATAGAGGGCTGTCCCATACTTAAAACTCCATAATAGTCATTTTCACATTACAGATAGTCAGACTGACTACCCATTTTTCTCTGTGCGGCTGCATGATAGATTGATAGGTACATGCAATATGATGTATATGGGAATCGTTGGTCGTTGCTCTGGCTTGAGCTTCCTCATCGATCATTGGTATCGAGCGTGCAAACGCGTATAACACGTTTAACGTGTAAAATGTCCAGGATGTCCACCCAGTTGCAGCCAGATTGGCATGTGCACATGAAAGCCTAGCGTGCACCTTCGCGCACACCTCCACCTTCTGAATACGAAACACGTCAGGCGTCCGCGATAAAATGCAGACCCTCCTTTCCCTTTTCTCGCGTTTCACTCCTTCTTTATAGCCGATATTATGGTCGACTTGGATCAGCGAGCCTAGAGCAAACTTCAATGGGTTGGAAGCTCTTTATTCAAGCGTGTTTGTATCGTCTTTTAGTTTTCACCGATCGGCTGCGGATATCCGTTTTTCTTTTTTTTCTAATTTCCTCTTTTTTATTTCTTCTGCAGTTGCTTTTGCACCCTTTTTATATAGCTTACGTCGCTTCAGAGGATTCTCTCTCGTCTCTGAAAAAAATTACATGCAAGACTGAGAGATATGGAACTAAAAGTCTAGATCATGGGGATCCTGGAATAGTGTATTTTCATTTAGCTCGAAATTTTTGCAAGGTTGTTCCATAATAATTCACTTCTGAAATGTAGAAGTTGAAAAAATCCAGTAAGGTTGGTATTTATAAAAAATTAGGTCCACGGAATTAGCCAATCGTGGTCGGAATCGCGAACTTTTAGCCATTTCCGTTCGTGAGATACGCCTAGGTCTTGTGTCCACGTCGTTTAACTAATTTCGAGCGGAAAATTTGAAGCCGAGGATGACTGTGTCAACTCTAAGATATCGAGTGTGTACACAAAAACTCAACAGACGGAATACTGACCGTATTTGAGAGCAGGTTTTCTACAGTTTTCCTCTCCCCTGGCCTAACGGTCAGACAAATGTGAGTACTTCCAATAAAGTCAGATACAGCTGCGGGTTATCACTGGGCATGATAATGGTCCATACAATGAATCTAAGCTCTCCTTAGGAGGTAAAAATTTTCACAGGCATTTATTCGTCGAAGTCATGCGGCGAGAACTCATGTCTAACGCCCTCGATGTCACCGGAAATTTTGAAATAAGGTTACAGTACAATAGGTTTTTAAAACTTTATTGCTATGAGACTCAAATGTCTCTGCTTAAACATAATTTTATGGACTTTGAAGAAACTTAAGAGTGGCTCTAACAGAATTTAACGGAATTTGAGTGAATTGAACGAAACGCAATGGAATTAAAGTGGCTTGAACGGAATTTAACAGACTTTAACTGGATTCAAGTAAGACCAAAGCAATTCTACGACATTTAAGTGACTTTAACGGAACACCACAAAATCTAAGTGAATTTGATAAGATCCAATTAAAATTCAACAAAATGAAACGCAACGTAATTGAAGTGAATAAAATGAGATTTACTTAAATCGAGAAAACATTAAACAAATCTACAATTGAATAGCTTAATTCTAATTATTTCAAAGATTCGGCTAATCGGGAATTAAAGTTAATTCTCTAGGCGGATTGAGGTCAAGTAGAGGTGATTTAATAATTATTCACATTCTTTGATAAATACATTATTTCGATTCGAGAATACATACCTTAATTCAAAAACAATAAATTTTTGATATTGCACAGAATGAAGCTGGGCTCATTTGGAGTAGGATATTGACCCTCAATTAAGACGCAGCATTTTTGAGTCAGAAAGGACTTGAATCCAAACTTTGTTTGATAGATGACATTTTTTTGAGGTTCCGAATCTCAATTTCCATAAATAAAAAATATTACAAATATTTAATATAATTAATATGTATATAGATAACACGGCCACACAAAAATTTAAAAAATTTCTGACCTGGGGGTGAGACCATGTTAATTATATGTTTTCTGGGTCGCTGAAACCGAATCCGAAGTTCATTTTACCCCATCACGCCAGGTTTTTGACATAACCTCAAAAAGTCTTCACAGACACCCTAAAATGAAAATTAATGCTGGCCTAAGTGCCGGACCATGTACGAGTATATTATATGTTTTTTGGGTCGCTGAAACCGAATCCGAAGTTCATTTCACCCTATCATGTCAGGTTTTCGACATAACCTTAAAAAGTCTACACAGACCCCCCAAAATAAAAAGTAATGCTGGCCTGAGTGCCGAACCATGTATATTATATGTTTTTGGGTCGCTGAAACCGAATCCGAAGTCCATTTTACTCAATCACGTCAAGTTTTCGACATAACCTCAAAAAGCCTTCACAAACACCCAAAAATGAGAAATAAGGCTGACCGAGCGGGTCAGACGATGTTTGTGGTATGTTTCCTGGATCGTTAAAACCGAAACCAGAGTCTATTTCATCCCATATTTTCAGGTTTCTGACATAACCTCTGAAAATCTCATTAATCCAAGCTCTTATTATCATGAGAGCTATTTCGTAGGTGTACAAATGACAGGTAGATTCAATTTCAGTCCTTCCCTGTTTTTGAACTATAACAAGTTCTTTTTTGATCGAATGATCTTTGCAATGGGTTCCGTTTGCGCTTTCCACCATATTGCTCCGTGTCTCTCTTCAGCATCCGACAAAAATCTGCCATCATATTCTCATCCCATCCCCCTTGGTAACGAGTTTCCATTATTTTAATATCTTGGTGGAACCGTTCGCCTTGCTCTTCGCTAAAGTCCCCAAGATTTTCGGAAATTTATCGAGGTGGGAGTGCAGAAAATGTAATTTCAAATTCATTAAACATCCCAGCTTTCAAAGGTCTGTAATCATTTTCGCCACGCTTCTTTCGTATTTGGGACTTTTCGTATGTCCCAAAAAATTCTGGTGAAATAGACTACGGATACAGTTTCAGCGACACCGGAAACATAAAATGAACAAGGTCAGACCCCCAGGCCAAAAAACTTTGTTTTGGGTGCGAGGCTCCGAGACTTTTTGAGGTTATATTGAAAACCTAACGTGATGGGGTGAAATGAACTTCAGATTCGGTTTCAGCGACCCAAAAACCATGTAATATACATGGTCCGGCACTTAGGTCAGCATTAATTTTCATTTTAGGGTGCCTGTGAAGACTTTTTGAGGTTATATCGAAAACCTGACGTGACGGGGTAAAATGAACTTCGGATTCGGTTTCAGTGACTCGAAAAACATATAATCAACATGGTGTCACCCCCAAGTCAGAAAATTTTTTTTATTTTTGTCTGGCTGTGTAATTAAGACTAACTGACAAGGCAAAATTATGATAAGAGTAATTGTTTGAAAATTTTTGAAATTTCAAGATCATTTTTTTGAATCTTCGAATGAAACTAGGGAGGGAAAGCAGAAAAATTCTGAATGAGTTTACCACTGGGTAAAATATTTGGTGATTGTTTTTCGTCATCGTCATGAAAATGTACGATCTTATAGGCATTTATTTAGTAATTAATTTTCATCATGAATAGAAAACATATCTTATAAATTTTTTTTATTGGCAACCCTAATGATCGTAATATAATTCCGAAATTTGAAATAAACTCGATCATAATTTGGTGAACATTTTCAATTCTGTTAATTAACCTATTTTTAAGAAGGACAGACAAGTTGAAAAAGGTTGAATTCTTATGAAAATAAGTATCTGCAAGTCTTTGGGATCGCTAAATACAAATTTTTCAAAAAAGACTTTTATGCGCTGTTTCGGATTCGCCGCTTTTAAATTTTTAATTCTGTTTTTGGACTAAGATCCAGAAATCCCTAAAAGTACTTAGAATTTAAAAATTTTTTAATCTTAGTGCGAAATTTATATTCATCGACCACAAACACATGTATACATTCATTTTCATAAGAATTCCACCATTTAAAAACTTTTATATCTGCCATATTAGACGTGCTATTTTAAATTTTGGAATTCTGATCCCAAATTCGAATTCAGCAATCAAAAAACCTATAGATGCTTATTTTTATAAAAATTAAATCATTTAAAAATTTTGACATCCACCATCGGATCATGCTATGTGTCATTTGCCAAGTGTCGGCCGGCGAAAGACGCCTGCCGATTTACTGAAGGTACTTGCACAGCGTTGCCAAATCACGGAGGTGGGAAGGTGTGCATCCTACCTATGAGTGGATTTATATATGATAGAGGTGATAACGTACAGGTTGTATCTGCTAGTATGGCGACACTAGTTCCAGTGATCTACACTTGAACTAGGAAGGCGAAAGTACCGATAGAGGATGGTCGTTGTCACCTCAGGACGTTTTTTCGCCAAATGAAGTAAAAGGCCATCTGAAATTGATTTACATCGAAAACAGGCAAAACGTTGTCACCTCTGTTTTCGGAGGCGACAACGTTTATTGTATACATATTTTTTTAAGGTGACAACGTACAGTCTATATATATATATTGTAACATTTATTTTTGGTAATTTGTTTATAATAATTATTAAGACTCTTTGCAATATGCAAATTGGATTTATTTTATTTTTCAACATTGAATATTTTATTTATTTATAACAATTGTTTGCCATAAGGTGAATATTCTTCTCAACTTTTCAATGTCCTATGTCGGACGTCGTTTGCGTTATTAGAACTCTTCGCAATAAACGATCTTTATTTTTATTCATCAATAATTATGCTATAAGTAAGCAAATTCAATTCAGTCCTCCGTGCAATCTTTAATAAAAATTCAATTCCTATCTTTTACTTCGTCAAGTGAGGGTCTAGGGTTGACACGCACAATCGAAAAGAAACTCTTCTTTCCTTCACAATTTTCGCTCAGCTATTCATTTTATATTAAGGCAATACGTACATCGTAGAAATATGGCTATCTCCACATAATTGGATTCTTTCTCCTATTACATCATGTTCTCTCAAGCTAAATTCATAGAACAACTTTCATCAAGTATTTCTACTACATAAAAATGTAACACAATGTATTTTCGTTTATTTTATCTCTTCAACGCATTATTCCAATGCTATATAATTTCCTCTTATCGCAATTTACTTTCTATTGCTATACTTTGCCTTCGGGCACTAGTCCTTATCTAGCAATTTCCTAGATAACACTTTTAAGATGAATTTTCATTTCAATTCTCGCTCCTAAATGCAAAAACAAATCGTACAAGGAAAACTCGAAAGAACACTGCTCTCTTTTGCGCAGGGTCTCGTTTACTGAGGATAGCTATTCAGGAACTGCTCTGGCAGGATAGTTGAGAGCTGCATAAAATTCCTATGCTCGTAAGGTAGCCCTTGGTTGGGGTACTCAATCATGTAGGAATGTGTATTGTATTTGAGTTTTGAACTCACAGTACTTCTGACTTCATCGATTCACTGCACTTGAATTCTGCTCAACTCACTGGATTTTTTTTAAGGTAATTAGAAGTGAATTCTAGTGAATTTGACCAAAATTCACATGAATTTAGGAAAATTTGAGCGAAGTCAAGATGATTCAAGTGAACTGAAATAAAATATCAAGCGAATTTGACAAAATTGAAGAGAATTCAAAGGGATTCAGAGAATTACAGCGAATTCAGTAGTATAGCAACAGGACTATCGGATCATTTACCGACAGATACCGCAAGTTACCGACAGCCGGTATTACACTTAGTAGGTAATGCAGATTCCTGGTGGTAACCGGCCCTCGTTCGGCACGTCAGGGTTCTACCTTATCAACGTTGATTCAAGCGGTTGGTGACGTCACCTGCCGACAGATACTAGCAACAGTTCCTGAGAACACTAGATGATAATTAACAATGTTAATTGTAATAACATAGAAAAGTTGACATAGCTAATACTCATAAAATTAGTATTAAATACCCAAATGTCCAAATTTAAACTCAGTTAATGAGAATCAAAATTCTAATTAGTATTGCTGTTCAAACACTAACTTTCGCTCCCTCTTTCTCTCTGAAAGTAAATTATAAATCAAGATTAGCATTTCAATATCAATATCAGATAAAACAGTAACCAAACATCCGATCTAACAAGTCCAAATTAATAATGACAAATAGACCTGGTGATATCAATATAAAGGTAATAAATAAAAAGTAAATTAACAAATGTGAAAACGAGTAACAAAAAATAACATTCCTATTGTTTTCTTAACATTATAAAAAAGCCTAAAATCAGAACATTTCATTCAAGAGACCTAAAAGATTCAATTAGTGTTAGAATGTTGATTCAAGCAAATACGGCCGGTTCAAAGACCTGCAAGCCTAACAAAAATCCCTTCTTCGGGACACATATCAGAGTCTGCGAGGTGGATACTATTCGGCACATCGAGGCAATCGTTCTTCACTTCCTTACCCGGTTAGAAGAACTTATTTGTACGGTGGAATCCTGATCACAGGATTCGCCCTGCCCGTCTGGCTTTCGCTTCGCGCGGCGCGTACGCGGTCCGTCCTTTATCTTGGGTGTATTAAAGCACGGATAGCATCGGGAAAAAATTCATTTTCAAGTCGTAAAAGTAGGAAAGTGTAAAGGTTGGAAAACCGTTAATTCTGAAACAAAGCTGAGTGCATCCAGAGTAGGAGGTGTTGAAGGTTGGAAAATCCTAAATTCAAAACAACGCTTAGTGCACCCAGAGTAGGCGACGGTTCGTGACCACGTGATTGAATGAAACCCTCAATTTGATTCGTGCCAAGAGTCAGTGTTTATTTATTTACTTAGAACCAAACCAGGATCCTAAAAATTACTAAGGACAAGGGACTCCCAGTTCGGGAGTTGGGTAAATAAAGCGAATCCACATAAAAGTTAGATCATGTTAAATAACATGATAGTTTGGTACCTCCGTCAAAGGAGTCGAGATTAGCATCATTTTTGGCAACACACACACACACATCTAAATTCAATCGTTTGTAACAAACTTGGTGACAGCGGAATGATTTCGACCTTTTTCTTTTTCCCTAAATTTCGGGTCTTTAGTAACAGTGAGAGTTTCTCTGATTTTTTAATTTTTAAATGAAATTCAGATATAACTCTCTAGTTATTATAACCTAACAAAATTGAATTTATTAAACTATAATGCAGGGAGACTAGACAAGCCTAACGGCCAGTCGAAACCTCCCCTAAGGTTCAAGTTGCAAGCTTAAGGGCCAGCGCTTGAGTGTTGATAGATTGATTCATTAAATTTTGAGATAGATAAAATTGTTAATTAATTTAGGTTAATAAATGTGACGCGATCTGAAGAAAGACCCCTAAGCGCCAAAAAATCGATTTTCTGATTATTCAAGTTTTACATAGATTCGAACCTGCTCTTTAAGATGGTACAGTTAAAAAAATTTTATCGTCAATAGTTTGTTCGCTACAACGGTTTAAACATTGTCGTTCGGGAGAGCATTCGAGACTTCTCTCTCGACACGCACACATGCACAAATCCCGTAACTGTGAGCCATCGAATGTTCGTGAACGCTCGGCGTTCACGAACATTCGAACTCACACGGACAATAGACCTTTACATGTGTGCCTGTTGGAGAGAGAGAAATATCGGAAGAGTCCTATCGGCTTGTCGCCACTTCTCCTGCTTCTCCTCTATAATTAGCATTGTGGCGCTTAGGGGTCTTTCTTCAGATCGCGTCACAAATAATCAAAAGGGTTTCTCTGATTTTTGAATTTTTAATGAAATTCAGAGATAACTCTTCAGTTATTATAACTTAACTGAATTGAATTAATAAAACTGTAATGCAGGGAGACTAGACAAGCCTAACGGCCAGTAAAAACATCCCCTAAGCTTCAAATTGCAAGCCTAAGGGCCAGCGCTTGAGTGTCAATAGATTGATTCATCTAATTTTGATGTGGATAAAATTATTAATTAATTAAAGTTTATTGATAATCAAAAGGGTTTCTTTGATTTTCAAATCCTAAATGTAATTCAGAGATAACTCTTTAGTTATTACAACCTAACAAAATTGAATTAATCACACTGTAATGCAAGGAGACTAGAAAAGCCTAACGGCCAGTCGCAACCTCCCCTAAGGTTCAAGCTGCAAGCCTAAGGGCCAGCGCTTAAGTGTTAACAGATTGACTTATCTAATTTTGGAATAGACAAAGTAACATTTGACTTAAAATTGAAAATGGTTAGGACACAGAATGTCTGACCCTAAGTTGAAGAAAAGGTTCAAACTTAGAGAAGGAAAGCAACAAAAGGAGTGGCAAGAACAGTTGAGGCAACAAATAGTGGAAGAACAATTCTTGATGAACAAAATTATTGTTCACGAAATTAAAGAAATCACACAACTCTCTGGAGAAACAGTCAAGATTCCCATTAATATTCGTATTTTAGATTCCCCCCCCCCCCCCTAAAAGAGGAAGACATTTTCACTGGAATCGAGGGGCCTAACGTTTTCGACTACTTGTTCAATACGCTCTTCAAGGAAGCCCAACAGAATTTAGACGAAAGGAAGCCTCAGAGTTCCAACCCAGAACCCATGGTCGGAACTGTGACCCTTTTCTCGGAAAGCGAATCAGACATTGAACTGGGGGAGATTCGATTGTGGCTCTCGAAGCAGAGATCTTTCGAGAGATCTTCCAGAGGGATATAGTCAGCTATTCTCCGCCTCTCTAAGGAGGTGGTAATTTTGATTTGGAAAAAAAACGAGAGGGAGACGAATAGAGATTGAGGCTTTCCTATTAATTTCTAACCATTAAAGACTTGAGACAATCGCCAGTCAACATCAAAAAGGATTCTCAAGACTCATACTCCAAGTTACCTAGTAACGTTTCAAGTCCCGATTTTTCCGATTCCGAGGGAGTCTTTCGTGAGACCTAAAGGTTGACTGAGGATTCTGCAGCCATCATCTGCGTAGCACTAGCTTGTGACTAGAGAATGAACAATACCGGGCAGACCCACCGATCTCTTTTGTGAAAGTAGTAGTAAGTAAACTGAAGAAAATTACAAAGGAAAGCGTAAGTACCAATAATACTTCGAATCAATAGAAAAATTTGCGAATGAAACACTCAGAAAGTGTTAGCGACTATTAAGATCGTACCTTGGGATT
Source organism: Melikaiella ostensackeni (assembly GCA_032362435.1). Taxonomy (NCBI): domain Eukaryota; kingdom Metazoa; phylum Arthropoda; class Insecta; order Hymenoptera; family Cynipidae; genus Melikaiella; species Melikaiella ostensackeni. The sequence continues at coordinate 8,786 of JAUMHM010122532.1, read as the reverse complement.
GCTTAGTGGAGCAATGCATTCTTTAGAGAAGAAGTAAACGGCACTAACTGACGATACAAGAATGATGATGAAACCAGTGTCAGACTGCGCTTCAGATGCCTATATTCGAGGACTGCCGAACGAAATGGTAACATTCGTAGACACCTGCAACCCTAAAGATCTGCAAGAGGCCTACGAACATGCACTACACGTCGAGGAAAGCCAACGATATGGTAACGGAGTAAAAGCGGTGTCGGCTTCCTCCTATCATTTATCCCGACACAATAAACACATTAAAGACCGGGCAAGAACACCTCGTCCCCACTCGAGACAGATGGATGGAGCCCAAAAACAACGAAGGCCGAAGGAGTCGAATAGTGTGACAAATGGGCAAACACAAAACATTCCGACTTTCCCGCCTCAATACCCTTTCTACAACTCTTCTCACTCCACCTATGCTTCCCCATATCCACCAGCCTGCCCTAATCAAAATCCATTTCCCTCAGGCTATGGTTACCCCTCCCCCTACCATATCCTCCCCCGCAAGCGTATCTTCCAGATACCATGGAAAAACCAACAGATATTCTAGAGCGGGCTGAGTTCACTTCCATCCCACTGAGGCCAGTTTCGCCAAACATTAGTTTTCGAAAAGGTGAAATTAAACCTTTTAAGCGAATCCTGAAAATTGCAGCTACTTTGATAATAATTCCGAGAAAATTTGATTCATCCGGGGTAAGAAAATATCGAGTCATAATAAATTACCAAGTACTTAATAAAAAGGTGATTGGCGATGCCTACCCTTGATCTAATATTACAGAAAGATTAGACCAACTAGGGAAAGCACGCTGCTCTACAGTATTCGATCTGATGACTGGATACCATCAAGTCGAAACTCACCCAGATAATAGGGTTAAAACAGCATTCTCTACTCGAAGGGGACATTTCGAATGCTTACGAATGCCAATGGGCATAAAAAACGCTCCTGCGACCTTCCAGCGCCTTATGGACAATGTTCTAAAAGGTATGCTGGGATCACATACAGTACTGTGCAGTCTTGACGCAGGGAAATGACTTTATGGACATGTCAATCGCTTATTATTCTAAAATAATGGGGCCTACAGAACAACGTTATTTTAGGACTGAGAAAGAATGTCTGTCCGTTTTATACGGCGTAACGAATTCTCGCCCGTATCCATATAGACGCGAATTCATTCTGGCGTGCGACCATGAACTTATCCATTGGATGACATATATTGATAATCCAGGCCCAAAGTAGCTGCGTTGGCGCCACAGACTGAAAGATTATCAATATATTTTTGAATACAAAAAGGGAAAATTGAATAGAGGAGTAGAGTCATTATTCGCAAATCCCGCTGGACTTAACGAGGGAGAAGTAGTTGCGGACAGTGAAAACTTCATCGATTCGGATGACCCTGCACCTACTCAATCTAACCTTATCCCGGTCAAAAGGACGAATGCTTCATATCATTCGGCACTTCCAGGTTAATCCACCAAGGATGATGGAAGAAGTGGTATTTAAGCCATCCACACTGGACCGACGACGACAGTCACTAGCTCTAGTGAGAGACCATCAATCCTGAAACAGCTCCAGTGTAGCAAAAAAAATTAAAAAGAAGGAATCCGCTGCCCTTAACATCGACCGCATGATCCACACACGGGAAAAGGAAAATGAATAAGGTTTCCGAAAAAGAAGATTTGGATCCAGGTTATAGCCCCCCCCCCCTCCAGTTGAAAGCTAAGGATTTCAATCAAAGCGGAATAGCCAGTAAGCTCAAGGAAAGAAGAAAAAGGACAGAAACTCTAAAAAAGCTTGTACATAGTCACGAATCTTCATCGACTGAGGCTGTTTCCGCAGAGAGTGAAAAAAGCAGTGATTCAGACCCCCCTGTATATAGTAAGAAATACAGTTTTTTCCCAAGTGTCGAACCGAACCTACTAATGCCTAAAGGAGCTCGTTCCCCCCAAAGTGCAATACCCCCCCCCACAATACTACGTGAATCTTGTTTCCCGAAATTATGCGATAAAACGACAGATGTGTACGTGGACGGAGCGTACATTTACAATAAAAGCCAACAACCGGAAGGCGAAATAGGTATGTGCTTGGGCCATGATCGTCCCTGGAATATCTCCCAACCCGCACTTGGGAGGCAAACAAACAACGCCGCCGAAATCCAAGCCGCCACGGCAGCTATAAGAAAAGCTACTGAAAATGGTATCAAAAAACTGCCGATCAACACAGATTAAAAGTTTCTTATTGACAGCTATACGAAATGGATCCCCAACTGGGAGACCAATGGATGGGAAACTACTGATGGCAAACCTATTATCAATCGAGCAGAGTTCGGAGAACTAAGAGCAATATTAGAACCCCTTCATGTGACCTCGAATCACGTTCCCAGACCAGCCACAGACAGCGGACCATGGAACCCTACAGAGATGAGACCCAACGTTTAGCAATCAATCTTCGAATCCAACCAATCTTTAGACGATAATCCATCCTATTTTTAGGACCAGCAAGGACTCGACGAAGCTGATCTCGAAGATGAAGAAGTTCAACAAGAACGCACAGCCGTATCAGAAGAAGAGAAGGACAAAGAGTTACTCCTCCTCCTACGAAATATGGATCCATGTACAGAATCCAACAATCCTCTACTTGCTAGAGTAGATAAATTCCTAGAATCATTCCGCAGACGCCTCATCACAAAGAAAAATTGAGACACTGCGTCCGAAACAAGGTCACCCGAAACAAAAAATTTCGGGGTGGACAGAAAAAGTACATTCCGATTGATGGACCTACCGCAAGTAATAGAATCTCTCAAAATAGGGACTCAATCCTCAAAGATTTCATTATTCCAGACATCAAGGTCCGTGGTTACACCTGCTGCAAGCTCAACTCCAGCAATCAACAGGGATGATCAAACAAAAATCAACAATCAAGAAGGGATACCTCCTGAACATCAGCATGTTATGGCTCCGCGACAGCATAACCAATCAGCATCTATGTCAGGAGGAGGAAACATCACCCTTACACCTCGAAATACTCTAAATTCACGAGTACCACATGTAGATGATTCCTCCTCTCGCTTAGACAGAGAGGATTCTATATCCAATTCAGAAAAACAAACGAACTCTCCACCGTCCACTCCAAATGAAACCATGATGCATACAAGAGGATACGAGAACGATACATGTGACCGGCTATGCGAAATGACATTGATGAGTATATCCGACACTGTAAGAGTTGCCTGGAAAACAAACTCGTAAGAGCGCGCACGCCTGAACCTATGGTCATCACGGATACCCCACTCAAGGTTTCCGATAAAGTGTCCCTCGATATTGTCAGTGAACTCGATACTACTCCCAGCGGTAATAGGCATATTCTAACCGTGCAAGATAATTTCAGTAAGCTTTGCATAGTCGTGCCAATTTCCGACATAAAAACCACCACCATCGCACACGCGGTCGCTATGCATTTGCTTGCACAATACGGAGCTCCTCGTTGCATCCTCACGGATCGGGGAGGAAGTTTTGTAAGCAACTTGATGCATAAATTAAGGAAAATATTTGCAGTCAAAGGAATCGCAACGTCCGGGTACAGCCCACAGACTAACGGTTCACTGGATTGTAGACATATAGTACTTATCGATTACATCAAACATTACGCGAAAGGCTACGATGATTGGGATAGGTTACTACCCTTCGCAATGTTCGCGTACAACACGTCGATACACGAAGCTACCAATTTTACCCCTTTTGAATTAATACACGGGAAAATCTCACGCTTACCCAGTTCTTTCTCATCAGAGGACAAGTTAGAAACCTGCGGGTTTCACTGATTGGCGACAAGGTAATCGTCGTTAAAGATGTACGAAACAATAAACTTGCTAAACGTGCAAGTGGGTCTTGTACGATCGTGGGCTTCACCGAAAACCACTATGTAATTCTGGAAGCCGATAATGGTACAAGATTCACAGAAGATGCGGATAAGCTCTTAGTCACATACTGCTAAGTAAGTCGCGACCTGAATATGGTAATAAACAATGTACTCTTCTTTTGTAGGTAATTTAATTGACGATTAAAATGCATGCAACGCTCTTGTGGAAAGTCATCCTGACCATCATTCAATCACCCTGCTCAACCAGTAATAACATTCACGATTCCTACCGCTATCCCCAATTTGGATCAAGCACTGGGGTGTACTATGAACATCTTGGATCGATAAGGAGGACCAGCACAACACGGATCATCAACACTTTCCTACACGTCCACCGCCCACAAGATCTGTTCGCCGCATTCAAGTCCAAGTGGGACACCTTACCCAAGCATTGCGGACCCGCACTGGGATACAATTGTCGACAAATTGTAGATGAGTTCAATCTACAACCTAAGATGGATGCAGATGAACGATTGTAGCATGACCTCGACAGAGAAATGAAGGAGCTGGAGCGAACTACTAAACGAAAACTTCTAATGCACAAAATGTTGTATTTCCTGTATATGGACCAAAAGTAAGCGTGGAAGAACTTGCACAAGTCGCTCTAACCACCATCATTTGCCATGAAGGAAAACTACAAGTCTTGCTGGACCTGTCCCTGCTAGAGAACACGGTGTTTACACTATATGAAATACATTCTACCCCCGTCCAACTGTCCATCGTGAACAATGGCATGGGAAACGCCTACTTCCGATCAGATTTCTCCCACATTTCAATGGATGAAACCGAAAGAACCTACTTACTTATGACTAATTCGGAATTCACACAATGTCGAAAATTACTTACATACCTACCTACATATAACGATAAAACTTCGGATCAAATTGAACAACAATTCTATGATCTGAGCCGACAACGACAAAGTAAAGTTAACCATTTCCTTTTAATTCATGGTACTTACACAGACCTTGGACTGGTAATCATCAGAATAAAAATTTATCTTTCCTACCCCAAGTTCGTCATACTCTCTTTGGGATGTCTACACTGCTGTCGTAAGCGTTTTCTACAAAGAAAGAAAGATCACAATAAATGCAAGCTGAGGAGTGTTCACTGTATACCTACACTGAGCTTCACTGTATACCTAGTGCTTGTCAAAATTCAAGACCATCAGAAAGCTACAGGTCACCAAAAGTGCAGTGTCACGTAATGAGTGTAATCAGGAGATGAAATTCCTTACAGTGTGGAATAAGAATGGGTCATTTTGTATGCCTTACAATATTAATAATCATAATCATAATAATAATAATGATAATATTAAGTGGGTTGAACTAAGCGAAAGCACAAGTTAATGAGGAGACCATCCCCTCGGACACTGGTAACAATTGAGGACGATTGTTTACATTCCAGGGTGAGTTTGTTACGGTGGGCGTCGCGTATTATGAACTCACACAGTTAAGCGAGTTCAGCATTCGCGATGCCTATACGTGATACACTATGAACATCCATAGGCCCGAGGAGATTGTCCCGTCATTACTATACCCAAAGATTTAGATGCGATGAGAGAAGAAGAAATGCAAGCGTTTGCGCTAATAAGAGAAAGCAATAGCTGTCGTCGACACTGCACGCACGAACGCGATTCACCAAAGAAGGAAGACGCATATCAAGAACAAATCGCCTTTTCATTATGCCTCCCTGATACTAGCAACAGTCCCCGAGAACACTTAATGATAATTAACAATGTTAATTGTAATAACATAGAAAAGTTTACATAGCCAATACTCATAAAATTAGTATTAACTGTCCAAATGTCAAAATTTAAACTCAGTTAATGAAAATCAAAATTCTAATTAGTATTTCTGTATAAGCACTAACTTTCGCTCTCTCTCTCTCTCTCTCTCTCTAAAAATAAACTATAAATCGATATTAGCATTTCAATATCAATATCAGATAAAATAGTAACCAAGCACCAAATCTAAAAAGTCCAAATCAATAATGACAAATAGACCTGGTGATATCAATATAAAAGTAATAAATAAAGAGTAAATCAACACATGTGAAATCAAGTAACAAAAAATTACATTCTTATTGTTTCCTTAACATTATAAGAAAAGCCTAAAATAAAAACATTTGATTCAAGGGACCTAAAAAATTTTATTACTGTTAGAATGTTGATTCAAGCAAATACTTATATATTTCAAATTCACTACATAGCAATATTGCACGTGCATTCAGGAATCTTATGTGAAATAGTTTTTGGAAAAGTCAGCACTATGCGGTCACGCGGATTGCAATATTGGTGGTCACACATTTGGCGGTCGGTTAAAAAACCTGCAAGCCTAACAAAAATGGTGTTTTCACATTCGGCGGCCGGTTCAAAGACCTGCAATCATAATATAAATCCCTTCTTGGGGACACATATCACAGCTTGCGAGGTGAATACCATTCAGCACATCGAGGCTGTCGTTCTTCACTTCCTAACCTGGTTAGAAGTGCTTATTTGTACAGTGGAATCCTCATCACAGGATTCACTCTGCCCGTCTGGCTTTCGCTTCGCGTGAAACGTACGCGGTCCGTCGTTTATCTTGGGTGTACTAGAGCACGGATAGCATCGGAAAAGAAGTCATTTTAAAGACGTATGAGCAGGAAAGGTTCGAGAACTGTGAATTCTGGAACAAAGCTGAGAGCACCCAGAGTAGGAGGTTGTGAATGTTGGAAAACCCTATATTAAAACAACGCTTAGTGCACCCAGTGTAGGCGACGGTTCGTGACTGTGGCGCGTGAGTGATAGTGTGTGAAGCTTGTGCTTGGGTATTTCATCCCTTAGTCGACTGCTCCTCATCACTCCGTAATAAGGTCAGCCAGAACAATATTTTCATACATTTAATGGTTATAAAATCTTTCCTTTCTGGCTTTCTCTCTCTCTCTCTCTCTCTCTCTCTCTCTCTTTCTTTCGCGTAGGGTCCGGGAATAATATGGGGATTAATTCCAAATAAAGACTAAAAGTAGGAAGGAGTGAAAACCTATCAAGCCCGTCCGGGAGTTGGGTAAATAAAGCGAATCCACATAAAAATTAAATCATGTGAAATAACATGACAGTTTGGTACCTCCGACAAACGAGTCGAGATTAGCATCATCTTTGGCAACAAACACACACACACACTTTTGAATTCACTCGTTCGTAACATATTCACTTGTAAGTCGATGGCGCTCGCATTCAGTAGTTTCGCAAGATAATGTAAGCGTTTCTGTTACGATCACAAGTTGCAAAAATTAATTTAAGGCTAACTTAAGCATAACCTATAAAGTAATTTAATACTTATTTTGAACTAGCATTAAACTTTTCTTAAAGAAGTAAATAAAACTTGATTAGACTTACTTAGACTATGTATTTTAAAAGCTAATAGGAGAGGTAAATTAGAATTAAATGTACAGAATTGTCCATTTAATCATATTCAGCAAAGGTTCTGGTTCTTTCCCATAATAAAAATTTTGAAAATTAACATACATTTCATATAATAATGCAAACTGATTTTGGTGAAGGTTCAAATTTAATTACCATATGAATAATATTGAGAATTCGAAAAGAGTTTCACGTTCGTAATGCTACAATGATCGAAGAAATTAGCATTTTTTCGCTGATCTTTCCGACCTGCTTTTAATCCCAATATGACATATCGAGGTTTCTCTAACTGTGCTGAAGTCTTCACCTGCTACAAATTCTTTTTAAGTGGCTGGAATAAGAGGATATTCATACATTTCCCAGGATCGAAAACTTATTGATATAAGCAGGTCCTATTCAATATATTTCAGCAGTTGTAACTTCTGACGATCTGCTGGTAATAAACAGGGAACCATCCACTCCACTTTATCAAGTAAAATTTTAAATTCTTCAGGATCTCCTACTGAAGGTTGAATTTTCATGTTTTATACTTAGCTTAATTTACTTATTTATATGGCAGCCTTATTATTATTATACCTAAATCTAATTATAGTAATTAGTAAATAATAAATCCAGTCTTATATTCATTATAGTATTATTTATTGGATCATCTTATATACAATTGAAGATACATGCTTTAATTGTATATTATTAAAAGCTCCGCCAATGTATCGCAGATGAAGCTGTCTCGAGGAGGCAGCTTCTTGCATGTCCACCTGCAGCCAACGGTACTGATCTTCTTGAGGTCCATACTCCTAGTTTTACAAAAAAAAATCTCAATCTAGTTTTCTTTAAATATAGAGTTCACATTGATTATAAAAATCTGTAAGTGTAGTGTTGTCCACTTCATCCACACTTGTCGATGCATTCGTCATTGCTGCTTTATTGAAAATCCATTTCCTAAAAATCATGGCGTTATTTACTGCAAAATTGTTAATGTGTTGAGAATGATGTAAGCATACAGTCATATATGATTTCGATTCAAGTTCTTTTACAGAAGGGCAGCTAAAATCATCCAGATTTTGTACAGTGTATACATATTTTTCTAGCCATCTCTTGTTTTTTAAACCTTTTACATATACTGTACGTGAACTTGCTAATATTCCTTGAAGTATAGGTCTTAATTCTTCTTAGGGTACGTTACTGTCAGTCCAGTTTATTCCATGGTCACTGTAGATCAACCATATATTTTCACTCTTGTATCGTCCAGGTAGTGAACTCCAGCTGGAGGGTGGTTTAAAGAGGAAGACTGGAAGTTGAGCATCATTCTGGAGGGGAAGAATGGCCAACTCCTTGAGGACAAAGTCATTGTATGGTCTCTTGAAGCCTTTAACATCCACAACGTAGTCCATCTTGACTGAAAATGATTCTTCTAGCCAGAATCAGCTGTTTTATATCTTGTTGACACCCCGC
>JAUMHM010122514.1:0-19783 GCA_032362435.1 Melikaiella ostensackeni | reverse complement strand
CTTCCTTTTTTAGGCCATATGGTAACTTTCAACTCAGTAAAAGCTGTAGCACCTCCTTTTGCGACGTCATTCATCTAAAGAGTATATTTATTTGAGAGTCTTATAAAAAAAATATCTTAATAATTAAAGAATTATATTTTTTTGTCGCAGGATCAAAACAGCACTATTAGAGACGGCAAAAAGGGCCTAGACGGGAAGCACATAGAATCTGGCTCCGCACGGATTAAGTTGAAATTTCTCTTATAGGTTTCTATCCATGTGAAGTAAAATGTCTCCAAAGTATAACTCTGGAAATGCATTTTTGCGAGAGATATGGAGGGGGAAGAAAAATAAAAAAGTGTTTTTCCTCGGAAATGGGTGAATCCATTTTGATCAAAGAAATATATTTTGCATACACTAATGAGAGTATTTTTGTAAAAAATTTTGTAAAATTTTGACAATAATCGCAGGTAGTTTTATCAAAGAAAAAAAAGTCAGGACTTTAAACGATTTCTATAGAATTCATAAGCTTCAAATTATTTCAAACTAATTAAAAAATAAAACAGATTTCTCAACTTCCGCAACTTCATTTTCAGATATTTATCAGCACAAAGTTCAAGGGTGTATATTACGAACAGATCCACTGTTGGAAAATCCCCCGAATTTTTGAAATCTGAGCATTAGTTTTTGAACTAAAGAGCCGAGCGAATCGTTCTCGTATATACATGTATATGATAATTGGTTGGAATGGCATGTAAGGCCGATTAGGGTAAATGAGGCAACGGGGTTCGTGTGATAAGCAAAAAATTTGGAATAAAAAACAAATCAACTAAATTCTGTTGTAACAATACTAACATTATATTTCTTATTATTTAGAGAAAAAAGGTGACTGTCATTAGTTATTGCTTTAAATCAATTATTTTAAAAGAAACCAAGATGCTTTTAGAGAACTCAAATTCTTGAATATGAGTCATCTGCAGTTTGGATTTGAATTACACTGGGACCTCGACATACTTTCCCTCGATTTACTGCCTCCCTACAATGTTTGCGAGCTCTCACTGGTGGACGAGAGGTGGAAGACGGCGAGAGAGAGGATTTCCGCCGCCTCACATTCGCTGATACGGGACGCGAGCTAACCCGAGGTTCTAGTGTATTCCTACATAGAGCACCTTTTGTTGCATTTTTTTAAGAAATAAAGAAAGGTATCATATTGTCCTTGAATATCCATTGTTTTTCTGAAGATATTGAATTTTTATTATTTTTGTTGATAAATTATGTCAGAGTAATTAAAAATCAGACTCGGGGTGTCATAAAAAACTTTTCTTTTTCTTTTGTCATAGGGAAATATAAAAATCTGTCAACAGTTTGAGGTCAGCTAAAGAGGTTGACGAGCCTTATTTTTGTAATGAAAATGTAAGTACTCAATAATAATTTCCAAATAACATTCTTATGAATACGTATACACAGAGCAATCATTTTTAATTGATTTAGGAATAATATAATTTGAAATTGGTAACTTTTTAAATATCATTGGAACCTTCATGTAAGATTCAAATTTTTATTTTCTGATTTTGTTATTATTATCATACTATAATGATATGTAAATGATGAACATTTTGAAGTAAACATATATTTTATGAATTATTAGATGTTTTATTAGTAGGAACGGAGGTGAAATCTTCTAAAATTTTGAATCAGTACTTTATTTAACACGTATGGCACTGCATCGTATTGAAGGAAAATCTGGAATTTTCGACACACTACCAAGTAAAGTCTGAAATATTTGTTCATGCAAATGTATGCTGAGTGAAGAAGAGGACGATTGAAAGTAGAAACTTCAGGGATGAATTGGGCCAAATTTGAAACGAAAATCTATTAAAACGTTTAAAATATCGTTAACCAAAGTATAACTTTTTAATTCCGTATCACACTTTACCCTATCGACCCTATTTTTGATTTTTATGTCCATGCATTGTAACATAAACAATACATTTTATTCAATATTCTGAATCAATAGATTTAATTATATTTTCCGAAAAAATTATTTATATAGTTGTTTCTGTGAAATGTCTTAAATTTCAAGGGTACCACGAGAAGCAGCAAAATGCCTACTATAATCAATAATAATTCACCTTTCTTTCGTTATAATTCAAAGTGTGTTGTGTTAGATAGAAGTAACAAAAAATGTATTAAATGAGCTTCCGGAAATTAATATTTATAGTTACAAATTAACTTATAGAATTATCAAACTAATTGCGTGCATATCACGTTTGCTAGCTGTTAATTAATATGCTTGACATTTGCATGATAAATTCAAGGTTTTTTCGGATTTATATAAAACTTGGTGTCTTACAGGATTTGTTCACTTACATAAAAAAGAACAGTTGCGATACGATTTCTTTCGCCAAATTTGTTGAAATACCTGACGTTCTCTTTCTGAAAAGTTACGAAGTTATTATTATATCAATAAACTTTTAGGTTAACACTGAGAAGAGAGGTGATTTGGATCAGAGAAATGTAGAATTGAATACGTTCAACCAAATATTTATTTCATTCGAAGAAATTTTTTTTTGTAAAAAGAATTCTTTTTTCAGTTGAAAAACATTATTTCTTGAAACAAGAAAACTTTTTTGATCAAAAACATATTTGATTGGACGTATTTAGTTCTAAATTTCTTTGATTCGAGTCATCTTTTTTCTCAGTATACAATACTTTATTCACACTTTACTTACATTCACGAAATCATAGTGTGGTGCATAATGTCCTCCGATATCGTAATAAGCAATTTGCAGATTCTCGGCTGTATCAGCTGTCAAACCTGTCATATACTCCACTCGACGATTGAGGAGCTCTACGTGTAAATTTTCCCCTCCAGTAAGCCAGGCCATTTTGGCAATTCTGTCTTTGGAAATTTCCGTCTGACCAGTAACTGGATTCTGCACTTTTGCAGTTTCTAACTGCAGCAGAGAGAATATACTTATTCTTATAAGGAACACTAAAGGTGCGTGGATTGACGTTTGCAAAAATGATGAGGTTGTTATGGCAGGGTCAGTGGATAACTTGCAGAGAATGTTGAGTAGGAAGAATGTGGGTTTGAAGATCCACGTAAAAGATCCACGATTATCATGTTTTTAGATTAACCATCATGATTGATTAATTGACTCAGATTGATCTATAATGAATACCTCCTCCTATGCATTCTTTCCATTTCCATCATTAATCACATGAATTATTGAATCGTCAGTGTGTAACGAGGCTTAAACTTGACGAGTTCACGCTTATTCCGAAAGTCGTTTGGTTGGATGGTATTACAATAATAATGAGGCTGGACAACCAAAGCTCAGAGCAGATATCGTCACTTCTTTTGTCACCATTGGGAGCACGTTTTCTAGCATTTTTCATTATTCATGGCGATCAGCTACTCGCTAAAATTTTGGGAATGCGCATTGGAGGTTCTTTTTCAACGCATGCGCCAAGTTTAACGCAAGAGCACCAAGAATTTTGGGTGGCCAGCCTAATTATGATAATGTGTGTTGAAAATCTAAACATTTTGAAGTTGCCATCGTAATTTTAGGTCTGATAACATCAACCATTAGAAACCGCTACACTAGATAAATATTGCACACCGATGCATTTTATCTTAAAAAAAAAAATTAGGAAAATTGTGAAAGTTCGACGAACCTTAGGGCTAGAAAATGTTTTGAAAAACTCTATTTCCTCTTCGTAAATCACGTCATGGTACACGACAATGTTAGGATCCAGATGGACTTCTTCTTGCTTAAATGGTGCTATTTTCAGAAAAGGCATGCCATGATCGACGTATCTGCATTTCAATTTTTTTTGGATATCCGCGGGTAGTAACATTTCCCCCCTGCAGAGCTTTTCATAATTGGTGCCAGAAAACTGAAAGGTATACAATTACGCATTATAATACGCTGATCGACAATGTATGACACAGTAAAAGAAATGATTAACAGCAATTATTAAACGAGAATAAACATTTTATTTTGAAAAACCGGTAATCTTACATTGTGTGCACCACTGACGACAACTTCATCAGCGACTTCCTCAATCTCCTTATCATCATGAAAGAAACTTTCCTGAGTTTCAGACCTAAGAGTGCGGGCCAGCTTTCCTAGAGATAGCAAATCAATTGAATGAGCAAAAAAGTTTCCTAAAGAAATAATCTGCTGATATTGTTCCAGCTCACAGTGCAAATTTCAATAAAATATTGCTGTTTTCTTCAAACAAAGTATCAGTATTGAAAGTATTTGAATGAAAATATTATTTCCAATCGCGTGAAAATAGCAACGGGAGTAGATTTTTTTTTTATAATTGTAGGATTTGAAAGATACAACTGGATATTGCTGTTGCTTATTCATTGTCGTTCGAATAATCTTCGTAGATATCGAAGGATTTCGAAAAAAATGAATAGATATTTCATCTTTATAAGATTTGAAATTATATTCAGATATTCCAAGGCATGTGGATAAATTTCGAAAAATTTGAAAATATTTCTGAGAGTCGGCAGCGACTTTGAATGAATTTAAGTGATTTTGAAATATTTTGGGAGACTTCAAATAAATTAAAAAGATTTCAAACGATTTCAGAATATTTCCATAGTTTATGATCTCCTCGCACTGAGAAGGGACGTCTGTCTATCCTTATCTGTTTTAAAATGACAATTTTCAATCAATTCTAGGATCAATATTATGAATAATAGAAGGAATAAGGTACGAGTAGATATTACGTATTGCTTCTTCGTGTTCCTCCGAATAATCTTTGATGTGCCTGCAACAAAAAGAGGTTTTTCATGTGCAAAAAAACATAATAACTTTTATCGTTTGAAAGCCTTCACTATTTCAATTTTATTTTTAATTTAATTCTTTTTGAGTGATTTTTTTTATTTTTTCACTTTCAACATTCTATCTCATACTGATCAAATTCAAATTGGGTCTCTCAGGAGGAGAAGTGAAGATTTCTCTTGTTCACCCAAATTCTTCTTATTGATTCTCAAATTTCTATCTCATTTTCACATATATCTTCCCTGATCTGAACAGTTATTTGCTCTAGATCTTTATCATCTCTGAATATATTTTGATATTCACGAATCAAATTCTTTGTTCCTTGCATTAATCTTTTTCGCTATTTATCTTCCCAATTATCCTTCTTCTATCTTCATTTCTCCTATACCATCTTTCTGCTCAACACATATCAAATAGATTTATTTGCTGCTAAACTAATTCTAAGCACAATGTTTAATAATAATTTCTCTATAATATAAATATAACTCTTTGGAGAGGATTACGTACACTCATCTGTCATTACTTCTCTTTACTAACTTTTCTGCATTCGACAAAACTCAATTGCTCAGGATCTTTAGCGAAACGATTCCGCACAGATTGTGTACCCGACGCCGAAAGTAAAACTTTCTAATCTGTTCACCTTCGTTGTCGAGAACTAGTGAAAAGTAAATATTGAATGCATTTGTATCATTCTCGATCCTAATATTACTTCACTGCTCGTTTTTTTTAAATGTCTTTGCGAATGTAGCAATCGTTATCTCTTGAACGAACAAGAGCTGTTGGCGCTTGTAGAACTCGTACTCGGTTTCTAGGGTGGATTCTCTAGCCTGTTCGCCTGCTTTACAAGTAAGAGTGATTTGAGACTCTGTTGCAGGAGTACAACACCTTGTCCTGCCTCAAGAGCAAGTCTTGCTCAGCCTTAGCTCCCTCCTTACACGGTTTGCGTGGGCGAGAGATTCCACGGCAGCGCGTTATCCTAGTGCCTGATGCTGGGACCCATCGACCTCCCTGTATTTCTGATAGTCTTATGTGCAGGGGCTAAGATTGGACAGCTTACAAGTTATTTGTGCAGCAAGTGCGAAATGAGGCTGATTTCGTGAGAGCGTGAAGTTTGGAGTGCAAGCCCAACAAACATTAACATCGTCAAAATTGTCGACGTCTTTTTTGGAGGCGCCGCAAGTTCTGGAACGAGACGGCGCACGGTGGGGCAAAAAAATGTCTCTGACAAATTGATATTCAGAAGCCGTTTGCGAACCGATTTAAAGTTTTTTTCCAAATTGAAGTTAATGAAATTCTGCATAAATCTGACGGGGTGGAATTTGAAAGAAGTTTTAATTTATTTTTAGAAAACCATTCCTTGATCGAATTAATGAAATATAATAAAGGAATTGTTATTTCATAAACAAATTTTATAAACAAATATCCACAGCAGGTAGTTATCTTGGAATTAATCAAGTTTTTTCTGTTGAATCGGCCAAAAACTATACGAAAATATCAAAAAATTATCAAATTCACTTATCCGATAAAAATGGATGATTGTTTAAACAAATTTAATTAACAGGTGCACTGTCTGGCTATTTTAGTGGTAAAAACTTGGTTTTCTCAACGTAATGAAGTGTAAATAACTAATAACTAAACTTTTAGGGAGCTCATATGACAATCAACAATTTTTATTATTAACAACAATTGCTTGAACAAATTTTCATCATCTTAGGCATTTCTTAAGAAAAAAATTTCGTTTCTTCAGAATGTCAGCAGACTGTTATTTATCAATGGATCTGTGCTGTCGGTCGATAAAAATTGATAATTGTTTAAACAAAATTAATTAACAAATGCATTTTTCAGCCATTTTTAAGGGTGAACACTTGGCTTTTTCAACATAACCAACTGTTAATTACTAATTAAAAAATTTTTTTTATAAAAAATTCGATAGCGATCCACTATTGTTATTATCATTAATAATTTTGTAGACAATTTTTTTCCTCTGATGCATTTGTAAATAGAAACTCTCGTTCTTTTTGTGACATATATTGACAATTACTAAGACATAACTCTTTGCTATCATTTGATAACAAACGATGATTTGTTAAGCAAATGATTAGATTTTGTACTGCTGGACAGACACGTGATACACACTAAATAATTTCTAGAAGCAATGCTGCACCTTCTGTAAGCAGTGGCCTTTCTGCCTTCACAAAATCTGTTCTGAAACTACTTATGTAAAGATCAGCAGAGAATAAGAGGGAATATAGTAAATCATTATTTGTGTCAATATGACTGCTTTTTCCAGTACTGTTTTCCCTGCATCTTTTAATGTCTTTATTCTAAGCTTTCTGTGCCTTCTCTGATGATTGCCTGATTGCGACAACGAGGGAACCGAATATCTTGGAACCGTAAATTAGAAATTTATGCGTTGATGCAGGCATGAAGTATTTTTGTAATGCAGGCAAATGTATTTTTATACATACAAGGCTGCTGTTTTGAGATAATGTTCGCAAAACTTCCATGTATTGATGGCTTCACCAGATGCTAAAACTTGTAACAGCAAGTGAAAGTTTTTTAAAAGTTCTACATCCAAGCTAGTAATTTTCGAAATCGTCTCTTAATTCTCGAACAATTTTCTGGCTGTGTTTCCATCATTGGACGTGCCAGCACCTTGGCTGTCTAACTCCGAGGATTTGGACAGGCTGAGGGAGGAAATCTCTGGAGAGATTAACGCATCACCCCACGAGAAGGTGCACCCCCAAATTCAACGACATCTTCATCAGGTTGGGGATCATTGTAGTGGAGCCGCAGACATCTGGTCGCGAGACTGGATAATAGATAGAACTCCAATGCTTAGGCTCAAGGAGACACTAAACTTGGAAATGAAGGGGACGAAATGTCTGCAGAGGTACTGCAAGGCGACCGTACTGATCCCCGGTAACCCCGAGGATCCGTCGATGGTTCTGATGCGCCTCAGATTCCAATCGGACTTTACGAACTGATTCGTGGAGGGTGTATTTCGACACGCAGAGATCAAGGGCGAAGGAGAAAGGCTGGATCCTAGTTTTCGGCCTCTCCGAATCTACAATCAGAGTTCTTGCAGCTCTTAATTGCCGACCTTATCTAGGGGCTGGTAGAGTTACCTTCCAGGTAACCCATCTGGGATCCGTAAGGGGACCAGAAGTGTCCAGAGGAGCCCCGCATCAACCTTTCAATGGCTGAGACGAGAATCCCCAAGATACAGATCAACTTGCACCACAGCAAAGGCGCCTCAGCGGTTCTAGCCAGGCGCATGTGAGGGTCACAGACAGGGGTTGTCCTCATCCATGAAGCCTGGTTATACAGAGAAAAGATTAGTGGCTTGTCGGGATATGGCACCATATATAAGAGGCCGCGCGAAAAAATACCAAGAGCATGCATAGCCGTTGAGGGTATGAATGCGATCTTGGTACTTAAGCTCTGCTCCAGGGACCTGAGCGTTTTTAAGGCGAGACTCAG
This sequence comes from Melikaiella ostensackeni, assembly GCA_032362435.1. Lineage (NCBI taxonomy): Eukaryota > Metazoa > Arthropoda > Insecta > Hymenoptera > Cynipidae > Melikaiella > Melikaiella ostensackeni. The sequence continues at coordinate 11,516 of JAUMHM010122514.1, read as the reverse complement.
GGGCAGAAATGGAGATAGGCTTGAGGTGTTTATTGTCTCGGCTCATTTCCCGGGCGATACCGAGAGACCGCCACCTTCTATAGAGGTGGGGGCTCTAATTCGGCACTACCAGGAGAACAGTATTCCTCTGATGTTGGGCTGTGATGCAAACTCACATCATACGGTGTGTGGGAGCACGAACATCAACGACGGAATCGGGGTGATACTCCTACGTTTCAACTAAAAACAGGAGTGAGGTTATTGATTTAACTCCATGCTCGGATCGACTTAGGAGCAAGGTAGTGGGCTGGAGAGTTTCCGATGAGAATCTCTCTCGGACCACAAATATATCCTGTTTCGATTGAACATAGGAAGACCGGTGGTTTCAAAGATCGGAAGCCCCAGAAATGCACTCTGAGACTCATATAAAGGGGAACTCAAATGTAGGCTTATGGAATTCCCCACAAGCTATGGTGCCATAGAAGCCTCGGTCTTACGGGGTTGGATGATGATGAGTTTGCCGAAGACGAAGGAGCAACGCTGAATCACATAATGAAGGCTTACGTCCCGGCTTTTCAGCGAATGAGAACCGGCAAAGAGGTGGAGGGCTCGGCCAAGGGAGTGGGAGGGCCGACTGGAACTTCGCCTCTAAGGTCGTTGATCATAAGGAGGTGGAATGAGCCATAGGGTCCTTCTGCCCCTTTAAATCACCAGAAGTAGATGGCGTGTATTCAGCGCACTCACAGAAGGGCATGGAGTGCATCGTCTCCTCACTGACGAAACTAATGAGGCAGGCATTGCCCTAAAACACGTGCCATCGGCATGAAAGGACAGCAGTGAGGCCTTCATTACCAAATCTGAAAGGAAGGGCTACACTGCTGCAAAAGGTTGCTGGCCGATCAGCCTAACGTCTTTCATCCTGAAGGCGTTAGAGAAGCTGGTCAAGAGATATTTCAAGAATGAGGGGCTTACAGCCTCCCTGCTGCGTAGAGGGCAGCACGCCTCTCAGGCAGGTAGCTCGGAAGAAACTGCGCTTAATGCTGTTGTGGCAAAATTGAAGCTGCAGCTGGAACAGAGCGGGTATGCTGTGGGCGTCTTCTAGCATATAAAGGGTGCCTTCAGCAATACTTCTCCAGAATTGATCTGTCGAGAGGCTTCGAGGTGTGACGTGTAAGACCAGTTGGTAAGCTGGATAGGAAGCATGCTTCGTCAGCGGTATGCTACTCTTTTCCAGGCGGAGCTTCAGACCGTCCTTCGCTGTGCTGAGACATTATCAGAAGAAAACGCGGCTGGTAGACAGATCACTATCTTTCCGGACAGCCAAGCGACATTAACTGCATTTGGGAAACCAGGCATAACATCGGAGCTTGTTTGAGAATGCAAAATGGCATAAAACCAACTTGCAGAGAAGTACAAAGTGGCTCTTATATGAATTTCTGGTCACACAGGAATCAAGGTCAACGGAAAGGTGGAGCAGCTGACAAAATTCGGCGCAACATGTGAATACATAGGACCGGAACCGGTACTAGGACTAACTTCTCGCTGCATCGGGATGGGCTTCAAAAGCTGCATCCGAACAAATCACTGGAAATACTGGAAACAAACTCAGGATTACCGACAGGCGAAAGCCATCCTGGGCTGCACGTACACGATGGACAGAGCGAGGGAAATCCTGGGTTTACCCAAGGAAGACATAAGAACAGTGGTTCAGATGCTTACAGGGCACAACCACCTGAAAAAATATGCAAAAAATGGGGATCAGTGATTGATATACTAGGCTTTACTAAGAAGTCTGGGGTCAACCACTGAGAACGAATAGTTAAGGGTATGGCACAATAGGCTTTATAGCTTGAGCGCCAGGGGAGCTCCATTGGGGCTTCCTGCCGTCTGTACAACTAACTAACTAAGAAACCTTTCTTCTCGTTTTTCTTTACCTACAAAAGACATCTCCTATTTTCAGAAGAACACTGGCATAGAATAGTAAGTAAGGTTAACGCGAATGATCTCTCTGAAACTCAGAAGGTTCATACCTTTCCTGAAGATGATTCGCTTAAACTTCTACCGGTTTAGAAGTCAAATGTATGATCACATCGCTCAATTCCCTATTCGAAATTTCGAGAGTATCTATGTTTTATTACAGAACGTCTCAATCCTAAGAAATTTCAAGTAACGTGAGAATCGCACTCAATGGTACATCTAGTAAGAGAAACTTACCTATAAAAAACAGTTTGTAAGAACGACTGTGCTCGCAACAAATAAAGCAAGCTCAAACACAACAAACTGAACATAAGATATTTAGGTGCTCCTAAGAGTACGTAAACAAGTAATAGAACAAGAAATACAGAAAAGTAAAATCATGAAATCACAGTAAGGGATCCTAGACCAAAGTGATCGCGGGTGAAAACAAAGTCAACGTGAACGCGAAAATGCACGCTGTGAAGTTAGTGTTAAGTAATGCCGATATTCATTTGTTTCGGGAAGAAACACGTGAAGGTTGGGATTCAGAACAAGTGAGTGCCGACGTTTGTTGTGAAGTTAACGTCAGTGATTGACGTATACGGTTATTTTAGGTATCCCCAAGAAACACGGAATTTTTGTTTACGAATATATGATAGGACAAAGATTCATCTATAAAATTATTAGTGATGATAACAATAGTGGACCGTTACCGAGGATTCTAAGAAAAGTTTGAATTTTAGTTATTAACAGTTGGTTACGATGATAAAACCAAGTTTCCATCTTTGGAAATAACCGAAAAATGAATCTTTTGATTAATTTTGTTCAAACAATTATCAATTGTTATTAACCGGTAGCACAGAGCCATTACTAAATAACAGTCTGCTAATACCCTGAGGAAACGCAATTTTTTTCAAAAAATTCCTTATATGATCAATATTTGTTTAAACAATTTTTTTTACAATGAAAATTTCTGATTGTCATATAAGCTCTCTCAAAGTTTAGAAGTTAGTTATATACACTTTATTACTTTGGAAAAACTAAGTTGTTACCACTGAAAATAGGCACAAAGTGCGTTTCTTCATTGAATTTGTTTAAACAATCATGAGTTGTTATTGGATGAATAAATTTGATGATTTTGTGATATTGTCGTATAATTTTTGGCCGATTCCATAGAAAGAACTCGATTTATTTCAAAATACATAATGTATTTTCAGTGACCTCTAAACATAATTCTAGTGGTACCATCGATACAGTGAAAACGGACTCATCCGATAAGCTTGGACTGTCGAATTATTGTTACGAAGGATGAATCCTGAGGAGTGGCGAATCCTGATTGAGTGGTTATTTTAACTTCTCTTTCTGTTACTCACCTCGTTTCAGGATAACACTGTTTCTTCCATTCAACTAAGTCATAATTTGCAGGGAAGATATAAGTGTTTTTTTGTTTTGAATGAATCTGAATGAGTCTGTACTGGGATTTTCTCAACTTTGCTTCCTTGATCAAAGCTGAAGCTTCAATTGCAGTGACCGGTATCAGACAGTTATCGCTATCTCTTTCCATCTTATTATCAATATCCAAGAGTTTGCTCATAGCATTTGCTACAGTCTTTCTGCCACTAGTTCGTAATTTCCGTAGAAATGCCTCCTGAATTTCTACATACGAATAAGAATCCTCAGTTCCCGGTAGTTTCAATGGGATCGTTGTCTATCCACGTTTGAAACCTTCCGGCAAAAATCTGCTTAAGGTATGAGACACTTTTCCATTTTTTTAGAAAATAAGGGTAGAATTGAGCAACTATCTTTTTTCTAACTGCATTCGATTATTCACTATGCTCCATGCATTGGCGTATGAAACAGAAGAGCTAGAACCCTCTTGTGAATATGACAATTGAAGGGTAAGAATCCAGAAAACCAAAGCGCCAAATCGAAAATTTTACAGGACGGCGAAAAAACGTTCGCATTTCGTGATTTTTTGATGAAGAAAATTGAAAATGCAGGAAATTCTTCCTTTCACTAAGGCACGTTAGAATCTCGGAGGACACTTTCTTAATTCAAAAATTGTTCGAATTATTAGCCTCAGAATGTCAGCCAGGGCCTAAGTCGAGGGGTGCCGTGTAATCAAAAGGGCCTAACTCAATGTTAAATCTTGCGGATATTCTTCGCGACTCGCGACGCTTGGACGCTTTCCCGGTCATCTCATCTTTCTTCGCCAATTTCCGTCGCCGCGCGTTGATTCTTGTTCTAAATTTATTAAAAAACTTTACTCTACAATGCTCCGGTTGCAGTTCTTCTGAATTTGTTTAATGAAAAAACTACTTGGCTTGTAAACAAAACTGCGCTTCTACTTACGTGATGTTTCCTGTTGACATGATGAGTGTATAAAGAAAATGATTTATAATCGACCAAAGATCGATAACTGGGAGACGGAAGTAATACATTTTTGTAGTAGATGTCACCCTGCCCTATTTACGTGGCCTACAACTTGAAAACACGATTTTCGTTAATTTTTTTGACAACAATGCATTGATTTTTTTTCAAACGTAACCACATGTGGGATTTTTGATGGAGAATTGGAAAATGCAAAAAAAAAATTTTGAAAAATTGGCGCTTTGACCCTTTTGAATTCTCGCCCTTCAATTGTAAGTACTCATCAATTTTCTGTAGTTTAGCCTCTCTGTTAACGCATTTAGAGACGGATTCGCGTGAAAAAACCTGAGTTTCTGCGCGAAAATGATGAAATTTTGCTTCAGTTTATCCAATTTGTTTACAAAAATAATTGTCATCACCTTTTGATAACTAATAATGAGAATTTGCAATTTCTATGAGCATATCTAGCAATGGAACTGAAAAAGGGGTGAAATTTGCAGAAAACTGAGAATCTATTGATTTTTTTAGAATAACTGTTGTCAACAATAATAATTTTATATACTTCTTCAATGTTTGATATTCAATCTTGCGCTAAAGATAAAATATAGTAGTTTGAATTTAAAAAAAATTTTTTTCTTTCTTTGAACCACTCCGTTGTTTACTTTTTGACTTAATTTGTTTATAACAGTCAAGATGATTACTGTGCTAATTATTCGTATCCTGGGAGTGCCCCGGCATGAATTTGAGACTCTTTGTGATATTTGACAATCGTTCTGAGGAGGAAAAAGAAACAAAAGCTGTATAATTGCCATCCTTACCACACATTGCTTCAAATAAAAAAGTATAAACAGAACCAAATTGAAAAATCGCGTTCTGCATATCCCCCAAAAATTTATTTAACTGTGATTTGAAGAAAAATTGTAAATCAGATGGAAACTGTGGGCTGTAGACTTTCTTGAACAGTGAATTTTTAATTTTGACCCCAATGCGGCGGCGAGTCAGTGTTTCGCGTCTCCCACACATAATATACTTTATTACATCCTCATCGCGAAAAAGTTCGATAGGAAATACCAGCGAACTGGGAAAGAAGGTGCGATTATTAAACATTAACGTTCGACATAGACTGCAAATGGACATGAACTGTCATTGACTGACATTGCTCGGCACTGCCTGTATATTTCGCTACAGAGCGCGCTCAGGCTAAATCACGGTAGCCAACCTAAATTCACTACAGCCAATCTAAACTTAGTTCAGCGAACTTCGGAGCAGTGAATTAAAGGTTAGGAATTCTTCTCTCTCCATCAATCTTCAATCTTTTCTCACGTTTCCTCTACTTTTTTTCACGGCTAGGCTACCGCCCTGAGATTGGCCAATTTTTGTGTCTGACCGCAGCCACGAAACATCGACTTTTTCGCGTAGCTGTGATAAGAAAGATTTTTTTGCGTCACATAATTAGTGAGCTGAATTTTCAAAAATTATAGACCCGAATAGTAACTGAATGGTTTTTTTGTGGCCTTAGGTCTTGAGCTTTATAGGTTTTTGAAATAAACAATGTTTATTTTCGAAATTGTAACAATTTGCACTCACCACATTAACATTCTAGGTAAAAAAATTAATGTTTTTTTTAAATCATTCTTTTGGAGGACTGAGTAGTTGTTTTTTGGTTAGGTTTAGGTCCATTTTAAAGTTTCGGGATTCCTAAAGATACAAAAAATAGATAATGATATCAGATATATAAAAATGAGAGAACTGTGATGACACCAGAAATTCAGTAAAGTACTTACAGGTTTTTTTAATAATAAGAGATTTTTTTATAGTTGTTACGAAATTTTTGCAGAGTTCACATATTTTTGCTACTTTTCCACATTATAATATAAACTTAAGCTTTTTTGTATAATTTTTTTTTAAGAAAATATTATTTCTGATAAAAATCTGTACCTTATTAGAAAACATGAAATTATTAAGTTAAGAAACGATAATGAAAGCAGTACCACATGTTGTGGCCATGCTCCAAGATAGGACGCTAGGACTGAAAAGAGAGAATAATGGTAAAATTACCGAATGCGATGAAATAATTTTATTACATCGAAATATATGTTACTAAGGTTTTCAGCGTCGAAGAACAAATTTCTTCTATAGATTTTATATTATATATGAAATGATATTACATATATTATATTATAGATAATTGATGATACCCTTGTGTGTTTTTTTTTTAAAGGAGTAGTTTCTTCTTTAGTAGATAGAGCTATAAAACTTTCTAAACCACCTTTTCGTTAGAAAAAAATTTCTCACATTTATGAAATCTTAACTAAAAATAATGATCCTTTTTATTTGATTGATAATAACTTCAGAAAAAGACTTGAGTTCTTGAATTCTTCTAAAGCTCAAGTACAAATACGATTTTTAAGTAATAATTCTATCGATTTCGCCAGAATGATTGTATAAGCATATTCACAAGAACCCTATTTATCTCTTATAAGAATTTGTCAAAAACTTAAACTATCTCTTGTATTTTCGATGAAAAATAAACTAAACGATACCTTACTACAATCTACTAAAAACAAAATTTCCAAATTTGAGAAAAACAACTAAGCATATGGAATTAAGTGTAAGAATTGTAGTGGAATTCATATTGGACAAACAAAACGACCTCTTAGAATTAGAATCTCTAACATAAAGCAACCCGAAGGCTGAAAAAATCTTCTACAGCGCTATGTAAACATTCTACATGTTATCATCATTTTAACTTCGACTCAAAATATGTAAAAATTGTTAACATAGAAAATAACAATCATAATAGAAATATCCTCGAAATGATCCATATTGTGAAGAAATGAGAATACTGTGAACTCGAGATCTGACACTGAAGACCTTAGTAACATATATTTTGATGTAATAGAATCATTTCATCACATTCGGTAATTTTACCAGTACATATTCTCTCCTTTCAGTCCTAACCTATTATCTTGGAGCATGGTCACACCATGCGGTCCTGCTTTAATTATTGTTTTTTAACTTAATAATTTCATTTTTATTAATAAGATATAGATTTCTATTCGAAAATAATATGTTCTTGAAAATACAAATTGTAGGTACAAAAAAGCTTTAGATTATATTATAATGTGGAAAAGTAGCAAAAATATGTGAACTCTGAAAAAATTTTGTTACAACTATCAAAAAATCTCTTATTATTAAAAAAGCCTGTCAATACTTTACTGAATTTCCAGTGTCAGCATAGTTCTCTCATTTTTATATATCTGATATAATTATCAATTTTTTGTATCTCTAGAAATTCCGAAACTTCAAAATGGATCTGAACCTAACCAAAAAAACTTCTACTCAGTCCTCTAAAAGAATAATTTCAAATGACTTTTAACTTTTTTTACCTGGGATGTTAATGTGGTAAGTGCGAATTGTTATGATTTATATATGTTATGAAAATTGTTATCTCTTGATCACAAATGTGTACTATTCTCTTGTATTCGATACAGTTCTGATGAGGCAATAATATTAAAGTGAAATGCATTAAAATTTTTTCGAAAATAAACATTGTTTATTTCAAAAATCTATATAGCTCAAGACCTGAGGCCACAAGCAAAAATACCATCTAATTACTATTAGTGAACATTAAAAACTCTTTTACGGGCATTAAAAAAATGTTAGTAATTTCAACGAAACTTTTCTTATTCAGTCAGCAAGTTTTCTTGGAATAATAGATATTTTTTTAGATCAAAACAAAAAAATATTTTAGCATCTTTAGCAGCCACATCATTTTGTGATTATTTTCTACTGTTTATGGTTATCGACAAGGAATGTTCTTTTCTCTAGAATGTTTTACTGGGAAATTGATCCGTATAGTGTCTATATAAAAAGGAAGATACGGAACTGTGCAAAATGTGTGAAAAAAAGGAAATTTGGTGACTTACTTTCTGAGAGTGGCCAATCGCTTTTCTTGCTCCTGAAGATAATCATGGACGGTGTCAATTGCGATATCTTTCATGGCCAGTAAGTTGGCCCAATCTTGAACATCGTCATTTGATAAAGCAAAATCATCAATTCCGGTACAGAAGAGAGACAAGACAACAGCACCGATGGGGAAAAATGATCTAGCCATCCTGTTAGTCCTGAAAAAATTTTTATTGTTGAACATGCTGAACAGGAGATAAGGACTCGGGCAGGATGAAAAAACATTTTTTTCTAATATGTTTTTGAGCTCTTTGGAAATATTATAAAATTCATCAGGATAACGCATGACTTTTTTCACATCTTTTGAATTTATCTTTGGCCTCTACAGAGGAGTCGCAATTATGAGAATTTCAAAACTAAAAAATTCTATTCTATGGGTGCAAAAATCATCTTGTAGTTTGTATATTAACGGTTTTCGGTAACAAAGAATATTATAAAAGTTCATGTTAGAAAATATAATTTTTGGTTAAATTTTTTGACATTATGAACAAAAAGTACATTTCTCAACTGGGTTATCGAATACTTACTTAAAAAATGTAGTAAACATTTTTCACAAAAAAGATTGTTTTAAAGAGTAATTTTCTAGTAAGAAGTCTGAAATGAATAATATTTTTAGTAACTTTGAAAAAAAATGTATTGTAATAATTCTACAGAATACCAGGAATTTCTCAACAATTATAAGTGGAAGTAAGAATTTTAAAATGAAGAAAAACGTTATATTTTTTTAAAGACGTGATTTTTGTAGACTTCATTTTAAAATATAGTATTTTTCGATTGGTTGAATTTATTGATATATTTAATTCAACCCGCCTTAGAGAGCAGACGATCTCTGGATTGTAAAATATTTCATTTATTTATACCACTAGTTCGAATTGTTTTATTGACAAATGAATATTAAATTTATGCGTTCTAAATACCTGAATCATAATAATTAAACTTACTTAAATCTTTGTTCTGTCGAGTTGCACTACGAATAAGCAAAATATGATGTGAATTATGATGTAAAACTAAAAGAAAATCACTGAAAGTTTCAAATAACACCGAAGGAGATTAAGAAAAATTTGTCAAGCGCATACATTTTTTACAAGTAAATAGTTTCACTGTATACTTAATTTTATCGGCAAGAGACACAGAAATCCAAAAGCAGCAATATTAAACTGTATCAGACTCACGACTTGTGTAAAGATTGGGAATTTTTCAAAAACAAGTTCGTAAATTTTTTTATTTTTCAATTATTCTATTTCGATGTACTTTGATGGAATAAGATTGCTGCCTAATTGACTACAATCACGATTTAGGTGTTATATATTTTTATTAACTATTTGAATCAAAAAATCCATTAAATTATATCATGAAAAATTCCGATTCGGAAAAATAAATACTAAAGCCATAACAACGCAAGAATGCATGCTCAAATCACAATGTTAAAACCAACAAGGATAAATCTTATCAGAAAAAAAACCTAACTGCAGTTGTTTATCTCTTGCCTTCGATATATTTTTATTTTTAGTTGAGAAAGAAAACAGATTTTATCTCGTCTTCTCGGTTCTAATCGAGCTTTTCTTGAATGCAGTTTTTTCTAAGTTTATTCTAAGGAAATTTCTAGATTTTAATTAGAAGTAGCTAATTTTTCCCGTTAGGAAATACTCTAAGATTTCATAAAATGACACCTGGTATCATTCACATGAACAAAGAGCTCTACTTTCAAATCATATACACCCAGAGAAAAGTAATGTTTAAATCTTAATATTTGTTTCTCTAACTTCGTTTCTTGAATTCAAGGTGAAAATAACGTTAAAAAAATTTATTTGGTTTTACGTAACGACGTATTTTTTCCTTCTTTGCACTAAAGAAATGTTTTTTTTTCTATATCAAATATTCTCTTTTAAATGTACGCTCTGAACGTGAATTAGTCAAATTTTATCAATTTTTAATCAAATTCTACTAACTCAATCAGAGAAATTAAGCCACTGAAGATGACTAGACAAATACTAATTCGATTAGTGAAAATATGTACTAATTCGATAGTGAAAAACTATTAATTGCTTTGTGAAAAAAAATATATATATATTCATTTAGGGCTGTATTTATTGATTAAAAGAAGGTTATGGGAATGTGAAACATGACAAGTGGGAAAGTATACTAAAAGAACGCGATTGTGTTAGATTATCAAGTTTATTGAAGGAATAAGAAGACAATATTCTGAAACTTGTGAATAGGCTACGTCACATGATGTTGAATCATACTACATCCCCTTCACCAACACAATGTGTCTACAAGTTACTGCTTCAAAATAGAAAAACAAGAATTATTTACACTACCTTACTTTATTTCCTTGAAAAATGATCACTTTAACTGAGTAGAATAAACCTGTGACTTTTTTACTATTCCATTAGTGAAATTTGTATTTAAGCATATTTTTATTTAGCCACCATTTACTTATAATGTTAATATATTGATAATAATCTGTTCATTTATTGGTACGAAGTTGAAATAACCAAACTTGAAAATATAGGTTGGATTGTTTTATTGAAATTTGTTTTTTAATCATTCTCAGAAACTTTAAACAACTAAAACTAATTATCATATACAGTTTTTGGAAGATGTTATTTCCATATTTTCACGTCAAGGTCTCGCATACCTTCAGGTACCTGTCTTTGGCTCGTAGGCGGCGGTAATTGTCTTTTGCGAAAATTAGGAGCACCTTTAGAAAATGCGTTTATAATTTTCCTATGGTCCATTAATGACCTGTGTACAGCTGACCTAACTCCTAAGCTTTATTCTTTTTTAACGACTCTTCGTGGCCCAACGTTTCGGCGCCAATTTAAACACGCGAGTTTAGTGATACATATGAATTGAATACTCTACTTACCCTCACGGTTCACTTGTGATTATCTAATGAATAATCTTCAGAATTTAATTAATAAAAAGGGAACACACGGGAGAAAGAATAAAGCTTATTTTTCCCCAGAAAGTTCGATTTATTCAAAAATCCTGAGCTAACCTATCTTTTTACAAAATCAATGGTACGCTAAACCCTGAGCTATGATATATTCCTAAGAATAAGCGGGGAGGCAACGCAGGTATAGTCATAATAGAACAAGTGATGGTCCAGAGGTCGGACTCCTCCGAGAGATCCTCACGAAGGACATCATCTATCTCAGTCAGATCTTGGGGCTTAGGAAGAACCTGGATGTCGATGTTTCTCCTCGTCCTGAAATCGCCATCATCTCTTGGGGGAT
>JAUMHM010122493.1:0-19788 GCA_032362435.1 Melikaiella ostensackeni | reverse complement strand
AAAAAGAAGAATTGAAATCGGCCGAACGAGAGCGCCACACGGTGACGAGTCCTAAAACTTTTTGATCAAGGTGGTAAGGTGGTTATATGGCGTTCATTCAGGAAAAAGTGATAAATTAACGTCTCACGAAGTTACATTTCAGTTGATCAAAAAATTTACTATTGTCAACATGCAGACGCACTAACAGTCAAAACCAATGGATCAAGTTCGATAAAACTTTGCATAGATATAATAAATAATCCTAGGATTATAAAACTTTGATAATCACATCTCATTTTTCGATTTTACTTATGAATCAGGACGAAATAAATTCGCTATTGCATCTGTTGAGAAAAGAAGACTTAAAAACGTGATTTTTGAAATGCGGACCAAGGTACAGCTACATGCTTTTACCAAATGAACTCAAACTTTTTTTCTAGAAATATGTCATATTCTAAAAGTAGTTTCAATGAGTTCGAAAAACATTGACTTATGATCATTTTTATTTTTATTTTTTAGTCATTTTCAATCATTTTTCAACGATTTCTAACATGCAAACGCACCAACAAACAAACCAATCGATCAAATCCCCATGAAACTTAGCATAGATATAGTGAATAAGGTGTACATACGAGTGTGACGCTCTTTCAGGAGAAGATGATCCATAAAACTATTATATAGTTAAATTCAAATTTACCAAAAAATTTACTATTTTCAAAATACAGACATACTGACGGCCATAACCAATCAATCGGTTCTGATGAAAATTTTCATAAACATAGTAAATGAGCTGTACATATGCCGTTGTTTCAGAAAGGAGTAATAAATCTTCATAGCTTGAAGTTTCATTTTAGTTTATCAAAAAATTTACTATTTTTAACATGCAGACGCACCGACAGCTAAAACCAATCAATCGATTACGATGGAGCTTTTCATGAACATAGTGAATAAGGTGTACATATGCCGTTGTTTCAGAAAGAAGCTATAAATCATCATACCATAAAGTTTCATTTTAGTTTATCAAAAAATTTACTATTTTTAACATGCAGACGCACCGACGACCACGACCAATCAATCGATTTCGATGAGAATTTTTATACACATAGTAAATAAGGTGTACATGTGCCGTTTTTTCTGGAGAAAGTGATAAATATACATACCATTAATTTACGTTTTACTTTATCAAAAAATGTACTATTTTTAAAATGCAGACGCACTGATAGCCAAAACCAATCGATCGATTTCGATCAAGCTTTGCATAAATACATTAAACGAGGCGTACATACCAGTATGCCACTTTTTCAGGAGAATGTGTCCCATAAGCATATCATGGAGTTGAATTAAAATTTATTAAAAAATGTACTGTTTTTGACACACAGACGTACCGACAGCCACAACGAATCAATCGTTTTCAATGAAAATTTTCTGAAACATAGTAGATAAGTTGTAGATATGCCGCTTTTTCAGGAGAAGGTGATCCATAAAAATATCATGGAGTTAAATTCAAATTTATCAAAGAATTTACTATTTTTAAAATGCAGACTTACTGACAGTCACAACTAAACAATCGATTTTGATGAAAATTTTCATATACATAGTAAATGAGGTGTACATATAGTATGCCTTTTTCAGGAAAATATGATAAATCAACATACCATGAAGTTACATTTTAGTTTATCAAAAAATGTACTATTCTTAAAATGCAGGCGCACCGACAGCTGAAACCAATCGATCGATTTCGATGAAACTTTACATAGATATAGTAAATAAGGTGTACATACGCCGCTCTTTCAGGAGAAGGTGATTTATAAGCTTATCATTGAGTTAAATCTAAATTTATCAAGAAATTGACTATTTTTAGCATGCAGACATACCGACAGCCACGACCAATCAATCGATATTATTCAATGAATTAGTTTATCAAACTGTTGTTTTGTTTGATTGAAAAGCAATTCATACTTCAGAGTGATAAAAAAAAATTGACGGGTCCATTATTGTCTTTAGATAATAAACATTAGTGTGCCAACATAATAATAATAATAATAATAATAAATTATATTAGAGGATCGCCAATTTTTTCTATTTCTCTGAAATACCAATTGATTTCTTAATCACACAGAACAATTGTTTGATAAACTAATTCATTGAAATAATTCCTTTCATTGAAAAACACTGCTATTTATAAATTTTCTACTATTCGCACTTGGCTTCATTTCGTTTATTTCACAACTTTGATTACCTTCAACATGAATAAATAATATATTAACAGTCATATACTTGGCGGAATGTTTTCGCACGTAGTGTTTTTGCTGGGACTAAAAACCACCTCAGAAATAATTGAATTTAAAAATAAGAAAAATGAAAGTTTATAAATGATTTACCTAATCTCAGTTTAATAAATTCAAATTGAATTTCACTAGATTTCTCTCACAGTGAATGCCAGTTGATCAATTTGTACCCGAAATTGTATGAAAATGATATGCAACGTTTTTATACAGATTTCGGACTTTTGATTTGATCAGCAAATTGCACATCAGAATGATGCAAGTGTCAAGAATCTAAAAAAACACTTTTTGGAGGTAAGAATAATAATTTCCACAGCCCTAGAGATTAAAAGCCCATTATAGGAAAATTGGAATTTTTCTATCACAGTGAAATGCAAAATTTTCCAAAACATTACCTGTTGATCCTAGGGAGTATTAAATCTTCTTCAAGTGGAAGCAGGAACTAGCTAAAACTATAGAAACACTTTAAGACTGGAAAAAAAATTAATTTCCAGAGTTGCATATTCGTTTATCTTTGGTTGAAAATTTCATCTCTTTTGGTAGAAATTTCATCTTTTTTGTTTAAAAATGCAACTATTTGGTTGAAAATAATCTGTTTTGATTGAGAATTCAACGATTCTCTATTATTTTTGAATCTTTTTTTGTTGTTGAAATATCAGGTTTCAACTACTTGGTTAAAAGTTGATCTCTGATGTTAAGTTTTTTTTTTTTTTGTTGAAAATTCAACCAGTTGGTTGAAATTTGATCTTGAATTGGTTGGTTGAAAGTTAAATTCAGATCTTTTTTGGTTGAAATATAAATTTTCAACTACTTGGTGGAAAGTTAATCTCTTTTATTGAAAATTCATTTTTTGGATCAAAAATTTATTTATTTTGGTTGAAAATTCTAGTACATGATTAAAATTCTATCTATTTCAGTTGAAAAATCAACATTGTCATTGAAAATTCAACTTATTAGTTGAAAGTTGATCTCCTTTGTTAAAATTCAATCATTGGTTAAAAATTGATCTTTTAGTTAAGAATTCTACTATTTGGTTGCAAATTTATCTATTTTAGTTGAAAATTCAACTATACCATATTTGTTGAAAATTCATGTATGTCGTTGAAAAATTGTCTTTTTTTAGTTGAAAATTCAACTCCTTGGTTGAAAATTCAACTACTTGGTTGAAAATTGAACTCCTTGGTTAAAAATCCGTTTTTTAGTTGAAAACACATTATTTCATTTGAAAATTCATCTCTATGGTTGAAAATCTAACCATTTAGTTTGAAATTAGTGTTTTTGCGTTGAAGATTTTAGTTTCAAGTTGAACTTCTTCGTTAAAAAATCTTTTTTGGGTTAATTATTCTTCATTTTAGTTGAGAAATTATAATTTTGGTTGAGCATTAAATTATTTTGTAGAATTTTTTTTTGTTGAATTTAAATATTATTGATTTGAAATTAAAATCATTTTAGGTTGAAAAGTAAATTTTCAACTACTTAGCTATAAGTTGATCTCCTTTGTTAAAGATTAATTTTTTTGGTTGAAAATTTTTCTTTTAACTTGAAAATTCAACTATTTTTTTGAAAATTCAACTATTTGAGTTGGAAATTACACATTTTTTTTGAAAATTCAACTTTCTTGTTTTACGTTGAAATCCTTCAAAAAAAATTTTTTTGGTTGATGATTTATCATTTCAGTTGAAAATTCATATCTTTATTTGAGCATTGATTTCTTTTGTTTAAAGTTCTTTTTTTTTTTTGTTGAATTTAATTGTTATCGATTTCAAATTAAAATCGTCTTTGGTTGGAATATCAATTTTCAACTACTTGGTGTAAGTTAATCTCCTTCTTTGAAAATTTATTTTTTTGGTTGAAAATTTATCTTTTTCAGTTGAAAATTCAATTATTTGATTGAAAATTGATCTATTTTATTCGAAAATTCAACTGTTTAGTTGAAAATTGAAATCCATCGAAATGAAAATCGGTGTTATTTTTGGTTTGAAATTCATGTACGTGTTTAAAAATTTGTCGTTTTGGTTGAAAATTAATCTTCTTGAATGAAAATTTAAGTACCTGGTTGAAAGTTGAACTTCTTGGTAAAAAATTTATTTCGTGGTTGAAGATTCATCATTTCGATTGAAAATTTATCTCTGCGGTTGACAGTTCAACTATTTTGTTGGGAATTCATGTTTTTTCGTTGAGAAACTAATTTTTCAACTGAAAAATCAAACTATTCAAGTTGAAGATTCATCACTTTATTTAAAAATTTATCTATTTTGTAGAAAGTTAATTTCTTTTGGTTGAAAATTTATCTTTTATAGATGAAAATTCAACAACTTTGTTTGAAATTCAACTTTTTAGTTGAAAGTTGAATTCCTTTGTTAAAAAATCTTTTTGTGGTTGATAATTCATCATTCCAGTTAAAAATTCATATCTGTGGTTGAGCACTGAATTATTTTGTTGAAAGTTCATCTTTTTTGGTTGAATTCAATTGTTATTAAATATAAATTGAAACTGTTTTTGGTTTAAATATCAATTTTCAACTACTTGGTTGAAAGGTGATCTCTTTTGTTGAAAATTCATTTTTTTGGGTTGAAAATTTATCTTTTTCAGTTGAAAATTCATGAATATCGTTACAAATTTATCTCCTTAGTTGAAAGTTGCACTCCTTGGTCATAAAGTCATTTTTTAGTTGAAGATTCGTCATTTCAGTTGAAAATTGATCTCTGTTGTTGGAAATTCAACCATTTTGTTGGAAATTAGTGTTTTTTCGTTGAAAGTAAATTTTTTTAACTGAAAGATTCAACTATTCCAGTTGAAGATTAATAATTTCATTTGCAAATTCATCTATTTGGTTGAAAATCCATCTATTCTTGGCTGAATGTTAATTCCTTTTGGTAGAAAATTCATCCTCTTTAGACAAAAATTCAACTAATTGGTTGAAAATTCGAATTTTTTGTTGAAATTTGAACTCCTTTGTTGAAACATATTGTTTGAGTTGATATTCATTATTTTAGTTGGTAGTTCATATTTTTGGTTGAGCATTGAATTATTTTGTTGAAAGCTCGTCTTTTTGGTTGCATTCAATTGTTGTGGACTTAAAATCAAAATCGTTCCTGGTTGAAATATCAATTTTCAACTACTTGGTTGAAAGTTGATATCCTTTGTAGAAAATTCATTTTTTTCTTTGGCTGAAAATTTATCTTTTTCAGTTTAAAATTGGTCTTTTTTGGTTAAAAATTAATCTTCTTGGTTGAAAATTTACCTACTTGGTTGAAGGTTGAACTCTTTGCCTAAAAATTCATTTTATAGTTTAAAATTCATTATTTGAGTGGGAAATTTATCTGTGTGATTAAAAATTGAACTGTTTTGCTGGAAACTTTTTTTTTCGTTGAATATTCATTTTTGAGATGAGAATTCATCTCTTTGATTGAAAGTTTAACTATTTTTTTGGATACTAGTTTTTTTTAGTTGAACATTCATTTTTTAACTCAAAGTTCAACTATTATATTTTTGGTTGAAAGTTAATCTTTTCTGGTTGAAAATTGAAATATTTGGTTGAAAATTAATCTTTTTAGTAGAAAATTGATCTCTCTGATTGTAAATTTATATTTTCTAGCTAAAAATGTATATTTTTTAGATGGATATTCAACAATTCTGGTTGAAAATTCATGTGTTTTGTTGAACATTCGTCTCCCTCAGTAGAAAATTAATCTCCTTGTTTGAAAACTGATCATTATAGTTGAAAATTCATCTTTTTATTCGAAAGTTTAAAATGAAATATGAATGAAGTTGTGTAAAAATTAATTTTTGATCCGCAAAAATGAATGATTTTGATCTCAAGTTGGTAATCAGAATGATATTCAGCGATATGATGTCCCGGTGTTCATGTGCTTCGTAAATTTGAAAGGACTATAAATATAAAAGCATCATAAATGGTGACAGAAGTATAAATATGAAAGCACTTTGTTCAATTTTCGTTAAAAGAATAAAAATTGTTTTATAATATCCATAAAAGAAGTTTACATTCGAGGCAAATATATTATATAACAAAAGCTTTTGAGAGTCAGAGTAGTAGAAAGTTTTTTACTGAAACCTGCTTGACGACTTGAATTTTCCGCAGCCGTAGTGGCTATAAAACGCATCCAGTGAACAGACTCATAAGGAAGAAAAGTTTTCCGATACGGAATGTAAACTCAGCTGAAATCGCACCTTTAGCACGTCTATTCTAGTCAAGAATCAAATCAAAACTTTAAATTCTAAAATCTTTTTTCAACACCTGCGTTGAAAATGCAAGCTTTTACGCCCGCTGCGCATGAGAAAAATAGTCGATTTGTGACCGATGACGTCAGTTAGTTTTTAGCGGGGTGAAAGTACTTTTACCCCGGTGATGTATGAGTAAAAGTAAATTTAGCGTGTTGAAAATGGTGTGTTCAGTAGCGCCATCTGGCACGGTTTCGGAGAAGCCCTTAAGCAGTTTTAACATGACACGTTATTTTGACGAGTAATGTTTACATAAAATTATTTCGTTAATTAGTCCCTTAGCGCACAATATACTTTTAAATTCCAATATTTGAGATGAAAATACCAGGATGAAAAAATGACCACCGACTCGGACAGTGATTCTGAGAGCTCCGATTCAGCGGTCGTAAATGTTAATCAGACACGAAAATCACCTATTCGTTACAAGTGTTGTAAAGGAACTTTAGGCAAAATTGTTAGTGTGTATCAATTCTGGTAATGCGAATCGGATAAAGGATCTTGTCTACCTTAGTGATGCTTGATGTCAGTGTTGTGATACAAAAAGTGCTCCATCCTCATTAGGCAGTGAAAGTGAAACAATTACTCGTTTACGCAAACTGATAAAGGCACAGGAGATGCTTTTGGGCATTGAAGATGAAGAAATTCAATCACAGAAATCTCATGTCTAAGCATTAAAAACCAAAGTTTCTAAGATGGAGGAAGCTAAGGTGTCTGATGACGTTACTCACATAAAAGGTACGAGGTCATATCACGACGCAATAGCAACACTTGTTATCAATCCTTTACACGAGGCTCAACCTTCTTCAGAAACTAAAAAGGCCGTTAAATGTAACATCAACCCCAGTGATATATGAGCAGGGGTCACCGCGGCAGAAGCATTTCTGGTGGAAGAGTTATAATAAGTTGTAGTGATGTTGCCTGAAAAAAACCTTCGTAAAGCTGCTGTGAACTTAGGAGATCAATATGTTGTCAAAGAGCCGCGAAAGATCTACCCTAAAATTAAAATTTTAGGTATACATGCTGATGATGCTGATCAGGATAGAGATCTTGTAGAAGAAATTCGTCGACAAAACCAACTTGCGGACGGACCAGACTTTGAAATAATGGTGCTTTTCAAAAATGCAACTATTAAAAATCAGAACTTTTACGCCATTATTCTGAAGGTTGACCCTGTTTTCAAACTTGAGAGCCGAATGTAGAACCTTCAGAAAAAATTGCGGCGCGTATCATGTTCAAAATGTGGGAAATAATATCCCTCACAATCCCAAAGCCTTTTGGCGTCACGTTAATGAAAACAGAACCGAGAAAGAATTACTTTCTAATATTATGTACCTTGTTGATGAGCAAGCAGAATCTATGATGGATGTTGTAGAGCCTTTTGCTGACAATTTTGCTTCTGTATTTGTAAATACTGATCTCTCTGAATATACTACTAATAAAGGAACATCATTAGATGTGGGTAGTATAGACACTGTATTATTAGAAGTATTTGAGCGAATATTTTCAATTAGTTGTAACTAAGGACCCGGTTCCAATGGAATACCTCCAATATTCTTAAAGAATAATTGCTGTCCTATTGCTAAACCACTATGGCTTCTCTAGAGCAAATCCCTATTCACAGGAGTCTTTCCGCAGCAGCGGAAATGTAGCCATATTGCTGATATCTACAAAGCGGGTGATAAAGCCGATTTAAAAAACTACAGACCGATTAGTATTATTAATACAATTGTCAAGATATTTTAGAGCAGTTACAGACAACATATTCTAATTTAACGGTATATACCCAATTCATAAGCCAGGCACTAGATAGAGAATTATAAGTTGATGCAATTTATACACATTTTTCGGAAGCATTCGATAAATTTAATCATCTGAGATTGATGCATAAGCTCAAGACTTTTGGATTTCATGGAAAGATACCAGAATGATTTAATAGTTACATAAGTGGGTATAAGTTATAGTGTTTCTTTAATTGGGCTATTGGCCGTTATTTGATTAGATACTTTGAGCAGATCATTAACGACACTTATTGACAGCCAAAACATTCAGGGGTTCATGTCGGTGCTAAGTCTAGAAACTTCAAAACTTAGCACGGACATGAACCCTCGAATGCTGGAGATGTCGGTAACATGAATTTGCACCTATAAGCAAGTCTTTATACTGCCGACTTCTGACCCTTGAGGAATTAAATTATAGTCTTATATATTTCTTTCAATCATGAAAAAAGAGTTTAACACGTATTTTTTGAATTTTGTGTTTAAGGGAGAGGTCCCGAAAACGACGAAGACGAGGAAGTTTTTGAGGATCGTGTTGCCTAGGGCATGGTCGTAAGTGTGACGGCCGGGCGATGACGCACCATCACCGTCCGCCGCCATTGCCACGAGTCCTTCAGGACTCACCCGACTTCCTGGTCCCGACCCTGATCCCGATCCTGGCCGCGGTGCCGATCCTGGACCTGTTACCACGCGCGGTACGTCCCTGGCCGCGGAAACGTGCGACCCGAGATCAGATCCGTTACTTGAGGAGGCATGAGAGATCATCCTCGTCATCGCGATCACCTTGGTCAAGCGATGCCCCTCGAAGAGGCCCAAGGATTGCTTCCACCAACTTCCAGGACAGGTAATGAACATTTTTATTCTTATTTTTACTTAATGTTAAGTAGTGATTTTATTATAGATTCCTGTGACCGACATTTACCGACAACTGAGGGCTTCGAGGGTTCTGTCCCGTGCTAATGGGTTCGTGTCCGTGATAAATTTGGTTCGGTGCCATGCTGAAGGGGTTTATATCTGTGCTGAATTCTGAAAGATTAGAATGGTGTTGAGATCTGTTTCGAAAATATGTTTTATAATATAAGATGGAAGTGAATGTTAACGCACGTTAAATTCACCTCAAAGTATTAATTATCATAAAATTTTGCACGAATATTAGGCCTTTCTAGTTTGGAACCAAACCATCGATGCTTTCAGATGTCGGTAAATTTCGGTAACAGGCATCTGCAACTGGTTTCCTCCCTACAGTGAGGTCCATCTTATCCCAGTCATAGGGTTGTTGCATGTTAAAATAATTGAAGAAAATGCAACCTTTTTTCCACGGCAGCACTCACAAAGATATTGAACAGGGGTCTTTTCGAACTTCGCGCACGAACATGAACACACACGCATGCGCATAGTTCAGAAAGTAGGCCGGGGGTGGAACTTTGGGTACCGAGTTGTTTACAAAATTCCCATCCGTATTTAAAGTTTTTTCTTGTTAAATAAATTAAAAAATAACAACTAAAGGTGGATAAAGGTATCATACGATACCGTAACGTTAACTAATACACCGCATTAAAAATTGCAACCGCCACTTTCAAATAAAATTCACAATGAGTACTGATATTTCATTCACAGTTCTGAGATTAGGTTTTCCGCAATAAATACGCACAGGAAAACCATAATCTGCCATAATTCACAGTGAACAATATTTTTGACTGCTTTCTAACATAAACAAATATCAAACGCATCAACACTATCATACATCAACAATATCAAACACAATTTTCAATTTAAAATGACATATTTCAGTGGGGGTTTCAAAATCAACTTTTATTTCTGAACAATTTGACAGAGGCTCGATCTGGAGTTTTGTTCGCTGTTAATCATTTTTTCATTGTCTGGTATTTCAGGTTAAGAATCCCTTCAAATTATTAAATACAATTTTCAGTTTTAATTGCCATATTTTAGTGAGGATTTCAGAATCAAGTTTTTTTTCTGAAAAAATTGACAGAAACTTGGTCTCAATTTTTGTTTCTTGTTAATAATTTTTTTATTGTTTGATATTTCAGGTCGAATGTCCCTTCAAATAATGAAACACATTCTTTCAATTTTATTTTGCTATCTTTTAGAGGGAATTAAAAAATAAACTTTTTTTTCTGAAAAATTTGACAAGAAATTGTTCCCAATATTCGTTTGTTATTTATAAATTTTTTTACCGTTTCTTATTTTTGGTTGCAGGTACCTTAAAGTTATCAAACACAATTTTCAATTTTAATTGCTACATTCTAGAAGAGATTTTAGGAAAAAATAGATTTTGAAGTCCCTACTGAAATTTGACAATTAAAATTAAAATTTGTGTTTGGTAATTTAGAGGAACCTTCAACCTCAAATACCAAACAATAAAGAAAATTTATTAACTACGAACAGAAATTTGGATAAAGTTTTGGCCAAATTTAAAGAAAAAATTATTTTGAGATCCCACTAAAATATAGCCAGTAAAATTAAAAATTATGTTTGATAATTTAAAGCGACCTTCACCTAAAATACCAAATAATAAAAAAAATTATTATACACAAACAAGAATTTAGGTCAAGTCCTTGTCAAATTTTACCGAAAAAAAATGATTTGGAAATACCCACTAGAATATAGTAATTAATATGGAAAATTGTGTTTGATAATTTGAAGGGACTTTTAACCCAAATTATCAAACTATAAAAAAAATTATTATAAAAAAAATACGATCAAGTTTCTTTCACATTTTTCAGAAAAAAAGTTGATTTTAAGATCCGCACTAAAATGTGGCATTTGAATTCGAAAATTGTGTTAGATATTCTTGAAGTTATGACAATATTGATGTGCTTGATATTTGATTATGTTGGGGAATAGTTAAAATTATTGTTCGCTGTAAATTATGGCAGATTATGGTTTTTGTATGCGCATTTATTGCGGAAAACCTAACCTCGGAACTGTCAATGAAATATCAACACTAATTGTGAGTTTTATTTAAAAGTGGGGGTTACAATTTTTGATGCGATGCGTTAGTTAACGTTACGGTATCGTATAATACCTTTATCCACCTTCAATAGTTATTTTCGAATTTATTTAACAATAAACAACTTTGAATACGGATGGGAAATTTTTACACAACTCGCCACTCGAATTTACGCCCATGGCCCACTTTCTGAACCATGCGCATGCGCGGGCGTCCATGCTTGTGCGCGAAATTCGAAAATACCCCTGTTCAATATCTTTTTGAGTACTGCTGTGTACGAGGGGTTGCATTTTTTAAAAATATTATAACATGCAACAACCCTTTGACCGGGATGAGATAGACCTTACTGTATACACTTCCTGATGAAAGATACTTTTTTGAGATTTAGAAATAGTGAATAATTTAAATTTCTAAAATAAAAGTTAGAACTATAAATGAATTAATTACATTTTACAAATTTATGTGACACAATTTATTGATCATCTAATTGTGGATATGAGAATTAGTAGATTTCTATAAGGCTCAGTTCTGATGGTGTTTTTGGTAACGCTGAATACAAAAATTTCGAAATCCAAAATTTCAAAATAGCCAATCCAATATGACGACTCAAAGTTTTGCAAAATGAGTTAGCGGATCTTGAAAAGTCTGTGCTAATTTTTTTACACGTATCTAATTCAGCGAACCAAAATTCATAGAAATTCCAAAAAAATAGCAGATATCAATCAAAATCGGTATGAAGTGTCTTTTGAACCCGAGGGTATGAATTTGGGATAAAAATGCAGAAATTCAAGGTGACAGACTTGATATAGCGACCAACAATTTTTTGGAAAGTTTAAACTGATAGTGAACTTTGAAAAAATTCGATAGCAGCGTGTTTTCCAATATATATTTTGAAAAGACTATCGGTTATTAAATTTATTTTAAAAATCATTATCAGTGGTGCTTTGGACTCTCTGAATGTGAATTCCGGGTACAAATTCCCAAATTCTAAATGGCGGATCCAATATAGCAACCCGAAGATTTAAAAATTCGAAAAATTAAGCGATATCTTTAAAACCTGGTAGTAGTGGGTGTTTCGAGTCGTACAATAATAATATAGTGTCAAAATTCAAGAATTTAAAATTGTGGATTGCAGCCAAAAATATACAAAAATCAAAAGATTAACAAAATTAGCGCGGAATACAGAGAGTGTCAGAATTGAAAGATTGAAGATTACGGATCCAATTTCGCGACTCAAAAATTTTCAAAATTAATTAGCGATTTTCAGAAAAGTCAGTTTTGATGCTTTTTTTGTCACGGATTTAATTAGGCGTTCCAAAATCTATAAAAATTCCAAAAAATAGCTGATTTTATTCAAAATTAGTATTAGGGGTTTTTTGGATCGCAGAATACGAATTTGGGATAAAATTCGAAAATTGAAAATGACAGATGAGATATAGGAACCCATTTTTTTTTCTTCTTCAATTCAAACTCAAAATAGCGGGTCCAATATCGCAATCCTGAAATTTGAAAATTTCAAAAATTAAGTGATTTCTTTAAAAATTGATACTAGTGGGTTCTGTGATGGGCTTAATAAGAATATATTGTCAAAATTGTGAAATTCAAAATTGCAAATCGAATATGGCAGCAAAAAATATACAGAAACCAAAAGATTAGCACGATTAGCGCGAAATACAGGCAGTGTCAGAATCAAAAGATTTAAGATAACGGATCCAGTATCGCAGCTTAAAATTTCGTGAAATCAATTAGCGAATTTTTAGGAAAGTTTGTACAAGTATTTTTGTAAAAGCGGATCTAATTTAGCGACCCGGAATTTATTAAAATTCCAAAAAATAGCAGATTTTTATCAAAATTGGTATTAGAGAATTTTGGGATCCTAGAATGTGAATAAAAAATAAAAAATTAAAAATAACAGATCCAATATGGCGATCTAAAGGTTTTTGGAAATTTTAAACTGATGGTGAACTTCAAAAAAATTCAATAACAAAGAGCTTTAAAGTCACTGAATACGAATTTGGAATCAGCGTAAAGCAATTCAAAATAGCGGATCCAATAAAACATTCCGAAAGTTTAAAAATTCAAGAAATTAATTGATATCTTCGAAACTTGATACCAGTGGGTTTGTTTGAGGCGCGCAGTAAGAATATAGTGTCGAAATTGCGAAATTCAAAATTGCGGATCCAATATGGCAGTCCAGAATATACGAAAATCCAAACATCATCGAATTTCTATAAGGCTCGATATTAGGGGGTTTTTCAGGGCGCTGAATAAGAATTAAGTGTCGAAATTGGGAAATTCAAAACGGCAGATCCAACATGAGGACTGCCTCAAATGTAATAACGGGCTCTTACATTGAATTCGCCATTTTTAATTTTCCAATTTCGACCCTCAATTTGTATTCAACTGTCCCAAGAAAATCCCTACTAACCGAGTCTTGTAGAAATCCGCTGATTTGTTGAGTTTTCATTACATTTTTCTCTCATGACGTCTAAACTTTGAAATTGAGCTATATTTGTGAGATCAAATATAAAATTTAACTGACTCAGTTGAAATTCTTTCGGAAATTTCTATACTTTCTTTACCGACCATTACGTTTACATTAATTTGTTCTTTTATCTTAAACTGCTCCTTTTCTTGAAACACCATAAAGTCGAATGAAACTAGCAAGATTGGTTTCTCCCACGCCCTGCATTTTTAATATAGAACTTGTTTCGCATTGGGAATAGGGGTCGTAGGATACTTTCGTTGATAATTAATTGTACACTATGAAAACAGACGAGTGATTAGAGCTGCGGAAATACGATATATTCTATTCTCTAGTGTCGATCCTTCTCTTTTGTCAGTCACATACCAACGATGGCCGAATAATAAATTATTGAAACTGGCCACAAAATATCGATTTGAAAAAAATCCGATCCCATCTGGTAGGCGTCGAATGTCGGTTTTCCGACATTCAACGCCCAACCGATTGAACCGAAAGAACTCGATCCCATCTGGCGCGCGTCGAGTCTCTGTTTTCCGACATTTGACGCCCAACCGATCAAATCGGAACTACCACGTTCGATCCGGCAGAATGTACTCGTTTATTATATCATAAAATATCTACCCATACTGATAATTCAATGGTCGCGAAAGTGTCAAGATGATAACAAACATGTTTTTTTTCACTTTGCAAAGAGAAAACTTTATCAAAGTGGAGGAGGCTTTAAGCATCAATATTTGCATATAACTTTAACAATAAATTTCTGAAATAAATTATTTTTTCAGTAATCTGCAGATATTTTACGCCAGGAAAAATAATTGTCATTTAGGAAGACGGGCACATTCTCATCGCGCGATTCGCTCGCAAGTTTGAGCGTACTTAGGGAGCGCGATTCGGTCGTCGCGCTTCGCGCTCCGAAACATGATCTCGCGCTTCACGCTGGGTGTTATATGTTCTTCATGTACAAATTACTAAATTTGTTCCTGATTTCAAATGAGAAAGGAAATTTAATTACTTAAGGCTCTATCGGCCTCAAGGAAAACATTCTCATCATTATATTCGCGTTTTGCGCTCGATTTTCTGCGCTCACCGTATAATATATACAAATAAATAATTAAAAAGACGATTAAATTATCATCGTGATTCACGATTGGTTCTATAAAGGAATGTCTAACAGCAATTTTATTGGACCTTTTAAAAGCACAAATCCTACTTTTTTCACTATTCTTTATCTTGTGTCGATTGGCTCAAAAATTAAAATGCAAATATTCCAATACTATTTCTTATACTTAAAAAACAAACTATGCCTCCAACCAAAAAATGTTTAGAGGAAAGTTAACAGGTCTTCGCAAAAGCAACAATTATGATGTCTTAACTTTTTTTCGCATATCGCGTTATTTGGATTAAAATTTGAATTTTCGTATTTTCAAGAAAATTCAAAAAGTTGTTATGATAATCTTGTAGGACATTCGAAAAGAAAACTTTTTTCTTTCATTGACTTTTTTTCATACCGTGCATTGTTTGGCTTAAAATTCTCATTTTCGTTCCTTTTTTTGAATTTTGTGAATGATATAACTCTCACAATTTTCTTTTTATCGAAAAAAGTCATAATGATAAATTGTTCTTCTTTCTGAGTACTACAAATATCCGTACATAAAATTTGTGGGTTCGGAAAAAAAGTGGTCTCAAAATTTTTTTAAATGCTCTAACTTTTTGAATTTTTGTCCAAAATGGCTGGCTAACCAACTTGACCTTCATTTCAGGACACTTAAAGAGTATACCAAAGGCCACTTCAATCGGTCAATTCTTTCGAAAGTTATCGTGCTCACAATCTAAAAATCTATAGACACACACACAGACAGACACATTCATAAAAACATGTTTTTCGGGTTCAGGGAGTCTCAAAACGTGTACATTAATTGAATCCGATAAGAATGTAAAAGGACGATTGAAAAATTATATTGATGATTCACGATTGGTCTTATGAAGAAATGTTTAACAGCAATCTTATTTGACTTTTTAAAAGCACAAATTCTACTCTTCTGACTTTTTTTCTTAACTCGCGTCGTTTGGCTCATAAATTAAAATTGAAATCTTCCAATATCATTTTGCATACTTGAAAAACAAACTAAGCTTCCCACAAAGAATGACTTTTTTTCATATCGTGCATTTTTTGGCTAAGGATTTTCATTATCGTTTCTTTTTTTTAATTTTGAAAATGCTATAGCTCTCATAATCATCATCACTTCAGTTTTGTATGTTTGAAATTAAGGTTTTTCAATTTTTAAGATTGTGTTTACAATTTTTAAAGTTTCATGTTGAATCTGCCAAATTTTCATTTCTCTAAATATATAATACCTAATTGTGAAAAAAGAAATGGGAGTTCCTAATTTTTAGGTTTTGAAAGATTTCAATTTTCATTCTAAAGGGCTATGAATTTAATATTTCACAATTTTTCAGTACATCAAATGAAAAAAAATCAATTTCGAATGCTCTAAATTTGAAAATGATACTGAAATTATTCAAAATGGTGAGCCTTAGAATAAGAATTTCTTCATTATTATAGATTTCAAGTCTTTGAAAATGTACAATCTTAAGTATTCCTCATTTACAGGTTTTTTAATATTTGAATTGGGATCTATTCATTTATTTAAAGTTTTTAGTTCAAAATTGTTCAATTTTAAATGTTTATTCAAGCTGAAAAACACGCTTTCAATTTTGTATTCTACAATTTTGAGGAATTTAAATTTGTAAGTTGAATTCCAAATACGTGTAAGCATTAAATTAATAATTTTGAATATTTCATACCGACATTTTTTTAGTTGTTTCTGAGAAAATTATTATTTTCATAATTTTTACACTTATTTTCATGAATGTCAATTTTTTATTGTTTCAGAGGGCTAGAACAGTCTTCCCAGAGATTAGTTCATACATAGACAATGCACCATAAAAGACGTTTCTGATATATAGAAGACTTTCTGTTGATAAAATTTCACTATAAAAATTCTACATACCTAGAAAATGAGAAATTTAAATGTAGAGCTTGGGAAAAGCAACGTTTTTCTTTTCCTGACTTTTTTTATATCGTGCATCCTTTGGCCTAAAATTTTCATTATCGTTTCTTCTTTTGAATTTTGAAAATGCTATAACTCGCCTAATTTTTTTTATCGAGAAAAGTCATGAAGATAAATTGTTCGGCTTCCTGAGTACTACGAATAGCCATACATACAATTTTCAAATCTTGAAAAATCTGTTTTTCGGATTCAGAGGGTCTCAAAACGTGAGCATTTGACAAAAACGGAGTAGGTCAAATTTTACACAAATCTAATACTTTCTCTGATGAGAATGTAAAAAATCGACAGTTGTAGGACAACATTCTCATGTACAAGATTACAAGCAGTAGGGCATAGAAGGACAAATAAGGCTTTTTTTATTGGTTGTATAAAAGCTGGTTTTCACTTAACCAATCAGAAACACAATTTATTTTAAGAAATATATTAGAGAATCCAAAAGGATTTCTTCAGTTGTGTGAAGTTTTCATTTTTCAATTCCAGATCTTTGAACCAAGCTCTTTAAAACAACGGCATTCTTACGACAAAATTTTACGAAGCGATTTATGGGAAAAGTTATTGCAGCTGCAAAACGCTTTCAATAAAATTGGTTATCGTTAGTATATCTGATCTATTTTTATTTGTTTGTTTTATATATTTTTATTCTTAGTTACTATCCCTCTTAAAGTACGAAACACGAAATCGTGTGAAAATAAAACTGGAGACAATACTCGTAAGTTGAATATATTTTATTTTATCTTGACGGAATATACTAAGAATTAACGAACCTTGTATAGATCCTTTAGAGAGGTTTTCGATTTTTGAAACAGCGCTGAAGAGATATTTTTATGTCAACCTTTTTTTTTAATGATGTCGAATACTGTAACATGAATAGTATCAAGGAATAAGACAACAATATGAATTAAAATTGACATTCTATACAATAGTTTACAGATATCTTTAAGTAACTATGTATGTAATTTTGAAAATAAATAAATTTTTCTCATCCACTTTAAAAAAAATTATCGAAAGAGAATCTTAAAAGTATTGAAAGGAAAAGACTTCCAAAATTCGCCACAAAAGACTGGAAAGGAGAGTGGAGACAGTAGTACATGCCAGTGAAAAGGAAGATTGAAGACTAAAGACTTTCATTTTTTTCCTTTTTATATTTACTTTTTACGTTTACTTTTATTTTTTATTATTAATTTTTTTTATTATATTAAAAAGAAAAGACTTCTCAAAATTTCCAATAAACACTGGAAAGGGGAAGGGGATCAGTAATACATGTCAATGAAAAGGAAAATTGAAGACTAAAGACTTTTATTTGCTTTTTTTGAACCACTTTTTATTTATTCACTTATTACTTCATAATTATTTGTGATTTTTTATTTTAATTTTTTTTTTCAAATGAGAAACCATTTTCAAATAAATAGTAGAATGAAAATTTTGAAGTTATTAAGAGGAAAAGACTTCTCGAAATTTCCACAAAATACTGGAAAGGGGAAAGGGATCAGTAGTACATGTCAATGAAAAGGAGAAACAAATACTAATTACTTTTATTTATTGAATAATACTTTTTATTACTTCTGTTTTTCAATAAAAAATCTCATTTATTTATCTTAGACCTCTCTTTCGAACTCAGATAACATTTCACACTTATCTTTAGATAACTATGCATATATTATGAAAAATGAATTACTTTTTTCATCCCCATTCAAATATATTATAGAACGAGAATTTTGAAGATATTCAAGAGAAAAGATTTTTCAAAATTCCGACAAAAGACTGGAAAGAGGAAGGGGATCAGTAGTACATGTCAATAAAAGGGAAAATTGAAGGCTTCAGGCTTTTATTATTTATTTTTCTATTACTTTTTTTTATACTTTTATTATTTACAAGTAATTTTAATTTACATTCATTTTCTTAATAAATTGAGAACCATTTTCGAATAAATAATAGAATGAAAATTTTGAAGATATTAAAAAAAAGACATCTCGAAATTTCCACAAAACACAGGAAAAGGGAAAGAGATCAGTAGTACATGTCAATGAAAAAAAAAAATTGAAGACTAAACACTTTTATTTGCTTTTTTTAAACTGCTCTTTATTTACTCACTTTTCTTACTTCATAATCAATTGTGATTTTCAATTTCAATTTCTTTCAAATTGAAAACCATTTTCAAATGAAAAATAGAATAGATAGGGGAAGGGGATCTGTAATACATGTCAATGAAAAGAAAAATTGAAGAATAAAGACTTTTATTTGCTTTCTTTTAAACTACTTTTCATTTACTCGCTTTCATTACTTCATAATTAATTGCGATTTTTAATTCCAATTTTTTACAAATTGAAAAAACCATCTTCAAATAAATAATAGCATGAAAATTTTTAAGATATTAAAAGGGAAAAACTTCTCTAAATTTCTACAAAACACTGGAAAGGGAAAGGGTATCAGTAGTACATGTCAAAGAAAAGAAGAATTGAAAAATAAAGACATTTATCTGCTCTTTTTGAAACTACTTTTTATTTATTCGCTTTTATTAATTCGTGATCAATTGTGATTTTCAATTTCAATTTTTTACAAATTGAAACCCATTTTCAAATGAATAATAGAATGGAAATTTTGAAGATATTAAAAAAAAGACTTCTCGAAAATTTCACAAAACACTGGAAAGGGGAAAGGGATCAGTAGTACATGTCAATGAAAAGAAAAATTGAAGACAAGACTTTTATTTGCTTTTTTTAAACTACTCTTCATCTACTCACTCTGCTTACTTCATAATCAATTGTGATTTTCAATTTTAATTCCTTTCAAATTGAAAACCATTTTCAAATAAATAATACAATGAGAATTTTGAATATATCAAAAGAAAAAGACTTCTTGAAATTTCCACAAAACACTGGAAAGGGGAAGGGGATATGTTGTACATGTCAATGAAAAGGAAAATTGAAGACTAAAGACTTTTATTTGCTTTTTTTGAACCACTTTTTATTTATTCACT
>JAUMHM010122488.1:0-19788 GCA_032362435.1 Melikaiella ostensackeni | reverse complement strand
GAAGTTTCCAACGTTTACAAAAAACGAAAAAAACAAAAAATTAAATTTTTGAAAAGTCAAAATTTTTTCACTGATTACCGCAGAATTTCATGCCAAAAAGACCCAAAAAAAGTTACATCCCTATAATACATGTGGAACCCTCCCTTAAACCACCCCTAAAGTTTCAAAAACTCAGTAAACATACACTAATTACAAAAGTCAAATTTTTTTCACTGATTATGGCAGAACTTCATGCCAAAAGTACCCCGAAAAAGTTTCATCCCTCTAGCACATGTGGAACCCTCCCTTAATCCACCCTTGAAGTTTAAAAATTCGGTAAAAATACACTAATTTGAAAAGTCAAAATTTTTTCAACGATTATGGCAAAATTTCACGCCAGAAGTCTTTCGAAAAAGTTTTATCGCTCCAGCGCATCCTGAAAAAAGTTTCTTCCCTCTAGCACATGAGGAAGCCTCCCTTAATTCACCCCTGACGTTTTAAAAATTCAGTAAACATACACTAATTTGAAAAGTCAAAATTTTTTCACTGATTATGGCAGCATTTCGTGGCAAAGGTATTTTGAAAAAGATTTTTGAAACATTCAGGGTGAAATAAGGGAGGCTTTCACATGTGCTAGATGGATGAAACTTTTTTCAGGTACTTTTGGTATGGAATTTTGCCATAATCAGTAAGACAATTTTCACTTTTCTAATTAGTGCACTTTTTTTGAATTTTTGAAACTTTAGGGGTGAATTAAGGGAGGGTTCCACATATGGTAGAGGGACGAAACTTTTTTCAGGTACTTTTGGCTTGAAATTTTGCCATAATCACTGAAAAAATGTTGACTTTTCTAATTAGTGTATTTTTATTAAATTCTTGAAACACTCGGTGTGAAATAAGGGAGGCTTTCACATGTGCTAGATGGATGAAACTTTTTGTAGGTACTTTTGGTATGGAATTTTGCCATAATCAGTGAGAAAATTTTGACTTTTCTAATTAGTGCACTTTTGCTGAATTTTTGAAACTTTAGGGGTGAATTAAGGGAGGGTTCCACATGTGGTAGAGGAATGAAACTTTTGCCAGATACTTTTGGCTTGAAATTTTGCTATAATCAGTTAAGGGAGTTTTCCACATATGATAGAGGGATGAAACTTTTTTTAGGTACTTTTGGCATGAAATTTTGCCATAATCAGCGAGAAAATTTTGGCTTTCGTAATTAGTGTATTTTTGAATCTTTAGGGGTGAATTACGGGAGGGTTCCACGTGTGGTAGAGGAATGAAACTTTTTTGGGCTTCTTTTGGCTCATCGTGTAAAAAGTCTTTGTACTTCAAGCATTTCTTTGTGGAGTACCACTTTTAATCGAGGTATATTGAATGAATAATCTGCATTAAATCAATATCACTGTCAACATATTATAACTTGACATCGCTTAATTGTTGTTATTATTGAGCAAATAAATGCTGTGTTCAAATTACTTACGATTTTCGAATCAATTCCCTTTTTATTAATTTTGCAATTCTTTGTCTACAATTAATGTTGCTTCTTATATTTAACGTTAAATTACCCCCTTCTGGGGAAGTTTGAGAGGAGACGTTTTCTTTAAATACTTTCTTTGAAAAAGTCTAACAAAAACAATTATTTAATAATACAATATAAATATACGAATACATTAATATAAATAAGGTATGGACACATTCTCCATTCCACGTTGGAATAATGTAAAAATGACGTTTTCCAGCCGGCCCTATTGCGCATTTGTCAATTGCAGATTCAGGTACTTATTTAAAAATCAATGGGTTGGCGGCTATTTGAATCTGTCAGTTCCGCGAGCGGCTTGGAATCTGCCATGTACTGCAATGTCCATTTCAAGCAAAGTCATATTGCATCGGGATCCCTTTTTTGAATGAGACCGACTTTTTTGAGGTTAGGCTGCCATATTTCACACGATCTTTTAAATTTATAATTTTTTTGTGGATTAGAAAAATCATACGCGAGGTTACTAGATTCCTTTTGCTATTTTAGTTTTAGAGGATGTAAGGCATTTGCGGCATATAAGCCTGTCGCAATAATAATAACGAGTAAATTCTTTTAGAAACCAAGCGGCGGCTATCTGAAATTTCAGTGACAAATACGCTATTCAGAAGACTTCGTAACCCATTCGAACGCAAGTGAATCGATTTTTGTTTCCTGCATTTTTATGCTTCCGGTGA
This sequence comes from Melikaiella ostensackeni, assembly GCA_032362435.1. Taxonomy (NCBI): domain Eukaryota; kingdom Metazoa; phylum Arthropoda; class Insecta; order Hymenoptera; family Cynipidae; genus Melikaiella; species Melikaiella ostensackeni. The sequence goes on along the minus strand of JAUMHM010122488.1, from coordinate 17,598 downwards.
CACAAAACGGGAGTGTATGCATTTGGGTGCAAACCCGTCGACGCCAAAAATCTCAAGATTCGCTGAATGAAAAAATCTACAGTTTTGCATAATATTTTCTGAATAGTTCAAGGATGGTTCTGCGATAAAATAATCAAAGCTGCGTAGCGTAGTTTTTTTATTTAACAATAATGAGAAAAGCTGCCAAGGTACTGAAATATTCGAAGGTGGTCTCACACGTGGATATGCATTGTAAATAATGTCAAATTCTCTCCTTTCTACTGACTTTGGCTTAGTTGTCAAATCATTTTTAAATTTCCTGTGTAATATCGCGCAAATTTCGCAATGCTTGATCCTGATTGGTCCACTGATTTAGCATTGATAAATACTTGAAATAAAAATGACAGCGCAGTACAAAATTTATTATATTTTCACCTTGGGGCGATTCATATTCCTTAAATTTATATTTCTTTCATAATCATAAATTCTATGGAAGGTCCATTACTGCAGACGCTACTGTCGAAATATGAAATACCAATAAAACTTAACCTCAAACTTTCTAGACAACATGTTACAGAACAACGATCAACGATTTTCAATCGCATGTTTGTTGCTAAAAAAATTTTAATTATAAGGAAAAACAATTATTGAAAAAATAATTAAAGCAAATTGAAAATACTTGCGGTTTATTATTCTAGTGCGCTACTTTTGAAAAATCTTCAATACAAAAAATTGAAATTAATGAAAAAAATCCTTTAAAAAGTGTAAAATAAATATAATATTAAAAAATTCTGGAAAATAGTCAATAAATTAGACAAATTTAAAATACTTGCGGCTTATTACTCTAATGCACTACTTTAAAAAAATGTTTAATACAAAAAATTAAAAATAATGAAAAACAAAATCCTTAAAAAAGAGTGAATTAAATATATTTGAAAATTGTTGAGAACAGTTAGTAAAAAATATGACAAAAATAAAAAAAACGAGAAAAGATTTAAAATAATTTAAAAAAAAACTAAAAATACACCCGGCTTTTAAAAACTATTACAATATTAAAATTTGTTTACCAATTATGCTGAATAAAGAAATCCTTCAAAAAAAGAAAAAGAAGTCAGGAAAATACAAAATGAAGTAGCAATTTTCACTAATTAAAATTTTTAAATACACCGGGGACGTTTTTCCTTCTGCTTTAAATTTTCCGTGAACTTCCCCGGCGTATTTGAAAATTTTAATTTGGGAAAATTGCTGCTCGATTTTGTATTTTCCTGACTTATGTTACTCTTTCTGAAGGATTTTTATTCAGATTGATTGGTAAAAAATTGTAATATTACAACAGTTTCTAATAGCCGGGTCTATTTTTAATTTTTAAAAATTATTTTTAATCTTTTCTTTATTTTTTAAATTTTTTAATATTTTTTATTAACTGTTTTCAAGAATTTTTAATATATTCAATTCACTCTTTTTTAAAGATTTTGTTTTATATTCATTTTCTTTTGTATTGAACATTTTTTAAAAATAGTGCACTAGAAAAATAAGCCGCAAGTATTTTTAATTTGTCTAATTTATTGACAAAAAATTTGATTATAATACTAAACAGGATTCTTTCAGTTTAATATTAATTTATATTACTGTCTAACACTATGACAACTTACATGCATCCATTTTCAGTTACAACAACGGCTTCTATAAATTATCAAAATTCTATATAATTTATTTTACTTTCTTAAGTTAGTGGATAGTAGCTGCAAAAAGTTTATCTCTGGATTGATATTTTCATATATTCAATAATAGTAATGTTTTCCGATTATATTTTTACTCATTCGTACCACTTACAGTTTCTTTTATCAAAGATTTATAATTCTAAATAATTTTCAGACTGTTCAACAATTTTTTCTTTAGGTTTATAAAATATGTTTGCCAATATTATGCGCCTTTCAATATTTTTTTTGCACAACAGCTCTACAAGAACTTTAAAGAGCAGCCTAATATAATATAGTCAACTTTAGGGGCCGTTTTAATCTCTTAAAACCAAATATCAACCGATATTAAAATAAACCTGTTTCTTACTTTTAAGAGTACTATATAACATATTTAAAGGAGAATAAAATCGGAGGGGGACACTTACCTAATATTCCTTGTCAAGTGATAAGTTACAATAAAGTACTCTATAAGAACTGTGGAGTTAACGAAGCTTGAAAAAGGTATACGATACTCTGAAGCATTTACAACACATTATGGGAAAAGCATACACAGTAGTTCGTAACTTTCCTCCGAATACTCTTTTGGTAGTGGGGTATAGGGTTGCGCGGATCGATTGCGTGGCGGTTGGCGCCGCCATATTCTAAAACGGCTACATCGCAATGAAAAGAGAATCTATTGAAGGGAGAACTAGTGCAGAAGAACGATCGGCGCGCTCCCCTTCAATAAATGATCATTCCTAACCCCAATTGTCAAAAATAATAAACAGAATAGAATATATATTTAGTAAGCGCATTCTAAAGCAGTCTCAAAAGCTTAACCTTCGTTTTTTCAGTATATATTCTACATTATCAGCATGTAACTTCAGGTGAGTGTAACGACTATCTACGTGAATTTTTTCTATAAAAAGCGCAACACTCACAAATCGTTAAAAAAAGAAAAATTAAGTATTATGGTCTTGTGGAATCAAATGCAGTCGGGTACCTTTCCGGAAGTTTGTTACAAGCTCAGAGCCTAAATTAATTTTAATTTTGTTTTTACAACTAGTAATTTAAACATACATAGAACAATACCATTGGAATTGATATAAAGATTCATTACTTTGCACCACTCGTACTATATGTTACTTTAAACTTTATCTCGGATGATCCAGGTTTTTTCGTCATCAGTTACGGACTAAGTCAAGCGCCTGATGAGTTAAAGATGTTATGAATGTGATACGATGCTGGAAATCTCTTGCAACGATGTTGTAGTTGGTACAAAATTAGGTGTATAATGTAGTTTGGAGCTTTTGAGTTGGCTATTTGTACCAAAATAAATATTTTGCACGGGGCTATCACGGTTTATATCATCGGTCATGAATGCATTTTTGTAATGCAACCAAGTGATCTGATGAGAGTTATATGCATAATTTGACGTACTGCACAGTCTGGTATGATTTTTACCCTACCATCCACCGGCTGGGTTGCAGCAACATGGAGACCATGGAGGGGACCCACAGCTTAAGGTGGAACCCGAACCATCAGAACCTCGGTAAAAGTACATAGAAAAATTTTCAGAGGTACGGTCTCAGGGATCAAATCTTGGACCTCTAGTAGGAAGTCCGAGCGCTTAACCGCCTGAGCGGTTTTACCAGTCCTTATGAAGGACCTTGTTTTAAGGCCACTAGTACATCAGTTGTCAGGCGGTAATATTTTTACACTATGCAGTGGCAGAGAACCACCGCCTTAATATTAAAAAAAAAAAAAACAATTTTCTCTCAGACTGAAGATGGTCAAAGCCCCAATATGTCGAAGACATTTTTGTTAGAGTTTGATTTTTGGACCAAACTGAATATCCTACACAGGGCTGCCCCGGTATGTATCACCAGTCACGGACGCACTTTTGTAATGCAATCAAGTGATATGGTGAGAAAAGTATACCTAATTTTTGTCATATTGGCCAGCCTGTTTTTTTACTCCACCATGCACGGACTGAGTTGAAGACAAGTGCATGATGGAGGGACCTACAGCTTAAGGCGGGATCCGAACGATCAGGACCTCGGTAAAAGAATGTAGAAAAATTCGTGACGATTTTACTGTATAACAAATTTTCTACTTTTCTTTTAGTATTATATCTACTTGTTATGATTTTAAAGAATATTCCATTTATAAACAGCACTGGATGTTTGTCATTATATGAGAAACTTTATTATAATTTTTGTGCCGTATTATTTATTCATTTATATTCATCCATATTTATATTTTCATAACCGGAAACACCCTTTCGAAATTCTGTATGTTCTATATATCAAATTGCACAAGGGTGTTTTTTGTAATGGAAGTTCTGGCTCTCCTGTAAGGGTTGTAAGTAGTGTAGAAAAAAATAGATAAAACACCATCTCTACATTTTCAAATGTCGAGAGAAAGTTATATCGAGTATCACTTTCTAGCTTTTTCTTTTCGAAAAAGTGATCAATTAAAAAATCTACAGTTTTCTGTTATGGATATTTCAGATCTGTTGTGAGGGTTATAGAGATGATTCATGATTTATTCGAAAGATCAAGTGGTCCTAATGGTCTATAAATGAAAAGTATATATGAAAATTTCCGTGAGGGTGTTTCCGGTTATTGTAATTCTGGCTCTCGTGTACGGGCCAGAGATTTTTAAAAATTAAACCAAATCCGAAGAGCTAGGATTATCTACTCGGTACCCCATACTAGACAATTTCTAATAGTTAACGATTCTATGTTCTGATAAAAACTCTGTCTGAATAGTCCCTATACTTAATTCATAATAAATTTTCCATAAATTCAAAATCTACTTGAATAGCCTTTATAATCAACCTAACGTAATCAATTTAGCAAAACTCAATTCAATACTTTACGAAAAAATAAAATCTCAACAATAGTTTAATTTTCATAGCCTAAATATGCAAATTTAGTAATGACATAACCTCAAATATACTTTAAATTCAAAATTATCAATAGTCTTGATTTTACAAGCCTAGTAATAAACGGAACATAACCTAAAACTAGCCATAGCCTAATTTTATTAAATTGGTAATGACTAAAACGCTAAATCTTTAACTAAAGATTTTGTCCATAACCTCGACATTTTAAATCAAGTAAGGAATTACGTCAGACTCAACAACATTTTTCAGAATTAGACACTTAATTTTGACTTGAATCGTCATGACCCTAAATCTTCTAAAAATTTACAAAAATTACTTTAGAATTCATTATTTCGAGTTTAATGAACTCCACATAACTCGAATAACTCTACTGACTCTAAATTTATCCATACAAGAATAAAATCTGCATATTTTGATAAATTGTCAAATTTGAATTGCCCATATAAAATTCATGTTAACACACACAATTCTCGACGCTTGAAGTTTCTAGTAATTCACTTAAATATAAGGGTGCGGAGAAAGTATATATGGCGGGGCAGATCTTGACTTGGGGCCCGACTCAATATTTAAACATGAATATAAATTCACAAAAGGAAATGCACATTATAAATAATGTTAATCGTCACTTACATTGTCCAAAACTTACACTTGAAATATGAGGGTGGGGCGAAGTATAAAGGCGGGGCAGATCTTGATTTGGGACTCCACTTAATATTCACACATGAATATAAATTCACAAGAGAAAATGTATATAACAAATAATGTCATTCATCACTTAAAGTGTCCACAATTTACACTTTAAATATAAGAGCCCAGTTGAGGAGTTTCCACGTCGACCACGTGAGATATCGGTCTTACCCTGATTCTTCTGGAGCAGCTTGAAGTAACTTCATAGGAAGAGGAAAGCGACAGAAAGCGTCTTGAATTTAATTGAAGACTCGAAATCGACAAAGAATTGTAAGAGCGCGAGAAAACACGTATTGAATCCACGGTGGTGGTCAGTAGAGAAGAACGAACGTAGATTCGACGGTCTGGAACTCGGCTTCGTCTTGCGTTCCCCTCCTTATTTCTAGCATTCTCATTGATGGTGTGGCCGCAGCGGGACGAGGCGTGAGGTTTACATTCCAGTGCCGTATGGATAAGAGGTGCACGGTACCCTGGTAGTTTAGGTATTCATCCTTCCTTCCTTCCATTATCAATCAGAATGATCCACAGTTGTTTTCCTGTCATCTTACTCGCCAGCCCATCCAGTTCATCACCTCTTGGAGCTTAAAGTTACTCTGGCTGGCCAATGTAGAATTTGTTTCAGTACCAGTTGGTATCAGTTGGCATGCACCAGGCCTGGGCATCAGAGATTCCATTAGTCATGCTCGGAATTGATGAAGAAATTTCTCATCGTGAAGTCTTAAAAGGGTTCCACACCAGGTAAATAAGTCGTTCTGGATTTTTAGTAACTTGTAGTGTTAATTCCAATCTGGCTAACATCCTAACATGATTCTTGTAGACGAGGATCAACAGCTACTTTGAGGTTGGCAGACGACAGTAGATGGAAAGACGAGAGAATTCAAATGGCTTGAAATGTGTCCCGAAGGAGTCTGGTTGTTTTAACAGTCTCAAATCGTGTCCCATTAGAGCCTTAATGTCGAAAGAAGTCCCTCGACGTCCCACAATGTCTCAATGAGTCCAGATTATTACAAAAAAATATAATAAACGAACAAAATGAGTTCTATTAATTACAAATCTTAAATCTAGTCCTAGTCATGGAGTTACCGTACCACAACCGTGGCTTTTGACTTTTAATATAAAATCTCTAAATTTACAAAAATCTCTAAATATTAGTTAAATCATTAATTTATTAGAATTTGTGAGTTGCAAGAAATTTATAATATCGCAGAAGACATTGTTGATCAAAATTTGTTGAGATTGCCTCAAAAATATGATCTCGTAGGAAAGTTTCCTAGAGATCAAAGTATATATCAATTATATTTAAATTTGATTATGGATGAAGAATTTGTCTAGCCACTGAAAATTTAATATAAGGGACATTATTTCTAAAGTGTGCCTACCCAAAAAAACACATTTTTTTTCATTTTTTATCTTAAAAGAAAGTTTAGCACTACCGATACAAATTCACTGGAAATTCTCTAAATAGCAAGGAATTACAGAGGCTGCCTTGAAAGAGGAGGCCCCACTCGGCATTCAGGTAGGAAAAATTCTTTTGTAGTAAAGTTGCAGTGCAGTGGTCAGATGTAAGAGCCTTAAAAATAAAATATATATTTTTAAAATTTCCCAATTAGAGGTTCGAAAGTTGAAATATCAGAATCTACGAATTTTTATAATTACAAATATCCAAAATTTGCTTTGAAAAATTAAAAATATATTATATTTTGTATGTATCTCGTAAACTGTACGCGATACGTGAAAACAGACAGCATTTTTAGATTTACAATCAGAGGAATACTGTATATAAATATAAATATATAGGTTGTTACATATAAATATATGCATGTAAATAAATAAAAAATAATTTTTGAAATGTTAAAGGGGATTAGTTCTATGATAGCCGACCTCAAATATTCTAACTGACTGTCGTACTTCGGCATCCTCAAGGTTTGACTGCCATAAATTAAGTCGTAAAAAAGGACCCAAATATCTCAAGATATCTCCAGGGACGAAATCATTTAAATTGAGCCTGCAAATAGTCTGAAACTTAGATCAGACAAATTTAATTTATTGAGTGGGTACACTTGAAAAACAATGTCCCATAAGCAGAAACCGTGTCTGTGTTCCAAACGTTTCTGAAATCATGCATTTGTTTTGAAAAATACCGTATACACTAAGGGGAAGGGGACTTTTTACGACTCGTGTCCTCCTGTCCCCTTATTGCATAATATACTATTAACCCATGATATGTTCATAAAAAACAATTTTAAAATTTTGAAAAAATCAGAGCAAATCGTTGAAATTTTAACTACGCATATCTAATCAATTAAAACTTAATAAATACAAAATTGTGAATGTATTATGCAACTAATTAAAAGGATGCTATTTCTCTTACTTTATATAGTACAAAGTTGCAGGTGGGGTTAAACTGATTTTTTAAATTTTGCGAGCACACTGATGCAAAAATTAGATGAATAATATATAAATTGAACTTTTCCTACACAATATTAATTTTGGGCCCAGTTCGTCGTTGTATTGGTGTGAAGTCACAGCAGGGTGCCCGGGGTATCCTATTTTCTTTCAAATTCAGGATCAAAGTTCTAAATGCCGTGGTAGGAGCACCCCGCTGTGACTTTACACCAATACAACGATCCACTGGGCCCAAAATCAATATTCTTTAAGGTTTAGAACTGTAAAAGCCCAGTTACAACTATCCGAGGATTTGTCGAAGTCTTCATTGCATCCTGACAAATTTTCCTTAAGATAGCTGGGTTCTTAACTGAAATTTACAGCACTTCGAGGTTCCACCCGAAATCTTGCGGTCCAAATAGACAATCCTGGTTGTCCAGATCTCAGAAATATATCTTCCTCAGAAAAGTTGGGTTCCTATTTGAAATTTATAACATCTCGAGGTTTCCCCCAAGATCCCGCCATCCTAGAAAATCATCCTGGTGATCTGGTCGCTTCCCAGCAAACACGTTATGTAACTGCTCCGTAACAAAAGGGGAACATTCTTATATCTGGTTATATAACGAGTGTAACTGTTCAGTGATGTACTTGTTTTATAACTGGAAGGTAACAATGTTAAGTAACCCTGTTACCGCATTAAGATGTTACAATGTTACGTAAGTGAGCTGTAACGGCGTTACAATGTAGTTCTGTAAGCTGTGAATAATGCGCATTAGTAACAGCCTTGTAACAATGCGATATTACTTTTATGCAACAATCGCGCAACATTTGTTTTGTAACTTCGTTACACGCATGTTCATAACAATTTTGTTACAGTGTTACATAAGAAAACTCTAACGTCGTTACTGTGTTGTTCTGTAAGCTGTGCATGATTCACATTAGTAACAGTTATGTAACAATATGACATACCTGCTATGCAACAATCGTGTAACATTTGTTCGGTAACTTGATTACACTCATGATCTATAACAATTTTGCTACAATGTTACGTAATTGAACTGTAACGGCGTTACTGTGTAGTTCTGTAAGTTATGTATAATGTACATTAGTAACATTTACGTAACAAAGTGACATAACTGTCATGTAACAATCGTGTAACATTTATTCGGTAACTACGTAATTAAACTTTATAGTGTTACTGTGTAGTTCTGTAATTTGTGTAAGATGCACATCAGTAACAGCTATGTAATAATGTGACACAACTGTTATGCAACAATCGTGTGACATTCCTCCTGTAACTTGTTGCCTCCGTGTACGTCGCAGGCGTGTACAACTCTGCAGCCGACAATCCGCCATTTGCACAGCTGTTTGCAACGCTACGACGCACAGTGATCAAAATCAGGAATTTACTGTTCAAGAAAGTCTACAGGCTTTAGTTTTCATTCGATTAAAAATTTTTTTAAACAACAGTTGAATAAATTTTCGATTGATCCATGAGATGCGATTTTTAAATTTGGCTTTGTTTATGTTTATTTATTTAACGCAAAGTGTGGCAAAAAAGGCAATTTTTCAGTTTTTGTTTTTTTCTATTCAGGAATGATTGTCAAATATCACAAAACGTCTTGAATCCATGCAGGGGCATCCATAGGATAAAATTTATTTGCATAATAATCAACTTAATTTTTATAAGCAAATTAAGTCAAAAAATAAACAACAGAGTGGTTTGGTGAACGAAAATTTTTTTCTTTTGACTAAAATTGCTATATTTTATCTCTAGCGCAACTTTCAGTAGTAAACATGTATGAAATATATGAAATTATTATTGTCGTAAACAATTATTATAAAAGAATTAATGGATTCTCATTTTTGTTTTTGCAAATTTCACCCTTTTTTCAGTTTCATTGCTTAATATGCTGATAGAAGTTGCAAATTCTCAATATCAGTTGTTGAAATATAACAATTATTTTTATAAACAAATGTGATAAACAAAAGCAAACGCGACGCTGTGACATGATTGTGTCGGCCTTTTTAATTTGTCGTGTATTCTAGCCTGTGTTGAATGAAAGTAAATAGTAAAATTTACATTACCCCCAAAAACACTGCATGCATATAGCCGGGCACCAGTCCCATAGATATGTTAAAATAAGATACTTACGTAGCAATGGATGTTTCTTTAACGCCCTTGTAGTGATCTAAACCTTTATTCACGACTTTTGTAGCTTAAAATATCGTACGTACTTTCGTTCGTAAAGGATAAGTTTGTTCATCAACGGGGTACACATGATTATGTCTAGCACCTGTTGAACAGGATTCTCCAGGTTGTTCACGGCGTGAGCACCCACACTCTCCATTATACTGCATAAGATTTTGTACTCCAGCTCTAGCTTAGGCATGTTGTGTGGCAATTGGAGCAATAACCGTACTTATTATCATATGGCTTGATTCGTTATGGCGCTAGTGAACTCCGTTGATGATCAAGTCTTGCAATTCTTCAACAAATGGTTTTAAGAAGGAGGCCATATTGGGCTCTTTTTTAATTTCTGGTTACTCTGAAACAAGTCACAGAGAATCCGAAATTCTCTTCTGCTTCATAAAGGACCCCCTAACACGCCTATGGGAAAAGTGGTTTCCGTTAATTTGGCTGAATTTTTTATATGTTACGTGTCTCGTCATTCTGAACAAATGTCTCAATGGGCACAAAGCCCAAAACTCAAAGGGTCCCAAGATAAGGCCCGCCGAAGTCAGTATAATGGGGGTATCGGCTCTACAAGTTGGCTTGGTCATTTTCCTTACTCGGAAGAGTGGTTTCGGTTATTTGACTGAATTTTTTATATGTTACGCGTAAGTAAGCAAATATGATACCAAGAATAACAGTTTCTTTAAACTTCTTTATTTTAGAACCAGAAATGATGACAAAAAAAACATTTTCATCATGTTTCTAGTTGCATTTATTTTCATATTTATCTATATAGTGATGAAGGTTTCGAACTTCAAAGGCGTCTTGTAATGCGGCACGGATACTAAACTGAACAAATTCTCCATTTATATCGGGACTTGTGCAGACGTATCAGACACCAAGTAATGGATTTGTAAACCATTTACCGAAATATACTAAACATGTATCGCAAAGACTGTGTCTTACAACATTTTGAGAATATGACTTAGACATTATTCCTTGCAGTACCTAAAGAAGAAAGTACCTAGTTTTTCGGAATTATTCTCGCCCGTTAAAAGGTTTGCAACTAGAGTTAAAAGTTGATCAATTAGTGTTTTTGTTGTCGATTTTTTTACATACATATCAAGAATTTCATATAGCACGTTGCCGTTAAGAGTAGTTGCGTTTTCATATGCCGCCTGAAAAGCCCACTCTATTCCCAATTCTTTATCAGATTAGTTGCTTAAACTTGAATTTGTATTGAAAGAAACTTCTGATATTGAGGATACAATTCCAGGTGAATTGTCTTCTTCGATAGCAGAAAAAATGCTTGAAATAATAGTCAATTGCGATGCCGTTTCCAAATCAGATGAATTGATGCCTGGATTATTTATTACTGAAGCAGTGTGAGATGAATCTTCAGTAGAGAAAATACTTGTATATGAATTTCCATCTAAAAGATGAGATTCTTCATCTTCGATATCAGATCATTACAAGTATAAAATTTTAAGTGATATTTATGTGACATTCATCTTAGTTCGGAAAAAGAATTGAGATGTTTAAAATTTACACATTGTCCTTCAAAAACCTAATTTTCAATTTTGTTTGAATATTCTTTTTAGTTAATTTTCAGTTATTACTAAATACTCGTCAACATGTAATAAAACATTATTCAATAAACAAATTTTGTTCATTCAACAGTAGCGTTTGGTTTACTACATTTGGTTGATTTAAAAAAGAGTTTGGTTAAGTGAACAAAATTTGTGTTTATTAGACTAATCTCATTTGTTTCATAATGAATCAAAGTTTTTTCATTGATTCGTTTTGTTAATTTTATCAAATATTTCATTGATTCCACCAAGTATTTTGACGGTTTAAGGAAATCTTCTTCTTGAATCTACCAAATTATTCACAATGTATTTTGTTAACCCAACTCAAAATTTTGATAAAATCAACCACAAATTTTGTGTTTCATATAATAACTATATATTTATGGTTGAAAACACAAATTTTTTTTGAATCAATCGAATAATATTCCAAGAGGTTGAACGCTAGTTTTGTGTATACTTACTCATACCAGGGGTTAAACACGAAAAATTTAGATGTACACCAGAATTCAAGAATTCCAAGAATTCAAAGAATTCAAAAGAATTCAAGAGAGTCGAACAGAATTTAAAAGAATTCAAAGAAATTCAAGATAATTCTTGTGTGGTGAACCCCTCGTACACGTATGATTTTATAAATAATATCAATTAAAGAGGCACACTTTTCATAGAATAAATTTTCTACAATAAATTAATTTTTAAAGAGATTTTCTAGAACTCCTCGAAAAGCATTCTTTAGTATGCAATGTGATTTTATTTGCAAGTGCATACGTAAATGAGTTAGGTGGATTATGGGTATCTAGTAAGTAAATTTTACCTCGTGATTTATTTTATCTCTGTAACTGCTCTAATCTCCGACACTTCCTCAGACTATTGAATGGTTGACACAAAAATGAAATATTTGATTTTTTTCAAAATGTCAGCTTTCAAACTATTGTTAACTTTTATCTTACACTAATGCCAAACGCAAGGCTGAGTACCAAGAAGTTGGTAGACTTTTCCTGGATCTTGACAGTAGGTTCAAATTATAAAAAAATTTGTTTCGATGACGAGTCAAAGCATTTAAAAATATCATAGCGGAGTACGTATTAGAATATATTCCATAGAATACTGTTTCTTCTGTACAGTACATATGAAACGGCATTCTTTTGGTTGTATTCTAATCTGTACTCCGCAAATCTTTACCCATAGGACTGCGCCCTAATACTGCTTTTTTGATTTTTAAGTCGAAGAGTGCACCCGAGAAACACTAGGAGACACAATAATGAATTGACGAATAATTATAAAAATATTATGTTAATAAATATGTCGAACTTATCTGAGTAGCTAACATTATGGATTTAGGACTTAGAATCTCCGATATACACGACTTGGAATTCAAGAGGCTTAAAAGATAATGGAACAGCTGAAGGCTCTATAAATTAAGGAGCTTCAGAATTTTCCGAAGATTTAATTAGGCACGAATACTCTTCCTTATACGCCTTGAATTTTTCAAGCCAAGCATCCGGAGATGGACTATAATTTCGATTACCATCAACATCCGGAGAGCAATTAAGAAATTCTAATGTATCTGCTCTAAGAATTACTTCCCTTCCATTTTCATTCCACCTATCACCAGAATCCGGAGAACTATTAATGAATTTCAATTTGACTAATCCTACACGGTTTGTTCACAATAATTTAAAGCAAAGCAAAATTGAATTCACGCGCGCGCTCACTGGCGCCTCTAATCCTCGCGTTCTGGCTCGTGACGCTCTGCGCCGAGTCATATTACTCATATTATCGGCTAGATAATCGTGAACGTTATCCGAGAGATACGTCGCATTATGGCCGGTAAGTATTTCTGTCAGCAAATCTTGATTTAATTGGTTTGATCGCTGCCTGCGAGGCACGACGAATCTTGTCATAATCAAAAGCATTTTTTCTTTGGTTATTTAGATCAAGTCGTAAATCACGGTCAAGGTCAAGAAATCAATTTCGAAGCCAAAGTTTCTCCCATGATCGCAGAACCAGGCTATCGCCACGTTACTCTCCGTCGCCACGCAAGTCTGTACCACGGACGAATAGAGAGATTGAATGTCGTTCTCATTCTTTACCTGTCACGAGAGACGACCATGAAGATGGCTGCCATGTTCCACAGCCAGACCCGAGTGTCAAAAGTAAGGTTAATTTGCCAACGAACAACCCAAGTCCATTAAATAGCAAGCCCCCCGAAAAGAAAAAGGAATCAAATCAAGATCCACAACTTGACGAGTCGATGTTAGAAATCCTTGGCGAGGATCCGAATAAAAATAATTTTCAGAGCGAAAATATCCACCAGGCGCTTGTCGATAGGTGGACCGAGATAATTGAGAAGGGATTGCCGACTGATATCAAGAAGTCCTCATTGCAGAAGTACTCTCAGCCTAAAAATTTTTCGGTTGTTAGACCTCCTTCCATCAACCCTGAAATTAAAAGAACGATGACTGAGGCAGCGATTAAAAAAGATAAGTTTCAGGCTTTGTCACAGCAGCAACTTGAAGCCAGCTTGTCTGCAATCGGTGCAGCTTTGACAGATTATTTCAAATCCGGAAATCAGGAAAAAACCACTCTCTTTACTTACCTCAGTCACGCAGGTCGTTTACTATCTGATATTTTTCACAGTACAACGGCAACAAGAAGAGCCTTTATCACGCCTAATTTGAACAGAATTGTTAAGAATATCGCAGAGGAGTTGCCAGTGGATAACTTAATGTATGGTGAAATTTTTTCTGAACGTTTGAAGGCGGCTCAGCTTATGGAAATGTAGGCGAAGGACATCTCGAAGCCAACTCAAACAAATGCACCAACGAAAAAGCCCAAACAGGATTCTCAACCCAGATATCAACAGACATCTAATGCAGGTTCTTCGCAGTCGGCTTTAAACTCGAAGGGCCCGCCGAAGAAGAGTTACAACTCCTCTCGTCAGGGCGGGCAGACCAAGCCTCGGTATTCGCCGCGGTACCCACAAACGAATCGTCGTCGATATTAGTAAGTAAATTGGCCGCTAGGTTGAAATTCTTTACTAATATTTGGAAACAATTTACTAGGGATTCTCAAATTCTGCAGTGTATACAGGGGTATCGAGTTCCTTTCGTAAGAACGGTACTTCAGATTGGGATACCGAATCAAAGGCAGTTCTCTGAATCTGAGTTAAGGGATACTTCCCTAGCTATAAAACAACTCCTGGTAAAGGGGGCTGTTTCAGAATGCAAACCAAGTGACGGACAATTTCTTTCAAGTTATTTTCTTGTACAAAAGCCAAATGGGGAAAAAAGATTTATTCTTAGCCTGAAAAATTCAAATTATTTTATAGATCCGCTCCACTTTGAGATGGAAGACACAAAAACTGTTTTACGATGATTAGTTCGCGATTGCTTTATGGCAACAATCGATCTGAAGGACGTCTTCTTGTTGGTACCTGTAGCAGAAGAATTCAAAAAATACTTACGGCTTGAATGCGACAATGTTCTATATGAATTCAGTTGTTTTCCATTTGGATTATGCACATCTCCGTACGTGTTTACTAAATTACTGAAGCCGGTAGCTCATTTTCTTCGGTCAAAGGGTCTGATTTTAGTTATTTATTTAGATGATATATTGCTTATCGGAAATACTGAGGAGGCATGAAAGTTAAACGTTTTAAAAACAAAAACTCTTTTAGAGTCTTTAGGTTTCTTATTGAATTTTGAAAAATGTAGTCTGACACCATCACAGGTGTGCAAGTTCCTTGGGTTGCTATTTAACAGCAAGAAATATCGCGTAGAACTCCCATTTGATAAAAGAGAAAAGATTTCAAGTATTGTTAACAAATTTCTAGCAAAATCTAAATGTAAAATTCGAGATTTTGCACAAAGTGTTGGAATTTTAGCGTCAGCATGTCCAGCGGTAAAGTACGGTTGGCTTTACATGAAATCCATGGAACGTGAAAAGTTTTTAGCTCTCCAGCGAACGGGAGATTATGATTCAGACATGATAATAACTTCCAATGTGAAATCTGACCTCAGTTGGTGGCACAAAAATATTAAGTCTGTTAATAACCCTATTTGCAATTACAATTATGTACTTGAAATTTTTTCCGATGCATCATTAACGGGATGGGGAGCATTTTGTGGAGAAGAAAGAACTCATGGTTGGTGGAGTTCGGAAGAAAAGTCCCAGCATATAAACTTCTTAGAATTAAAAGCTGCCTTCTACTCCTAAGGCTGTTTTGCACGAAATTATAGATCTTGCGAAATCTTGATGCGCATTGATAATACAACAGCGATATCATACATCAGTCGCATGGGGGGGAATACAGTACCGAAAACTAACTGAGATTGCTAAACGCATCTGGCAATGGTGTGCAGAACGGGACATTTGGATTTTCACCTCTTATATAAAGTCAAAAGAAAATGTTATAGCAGATAGAGAGTCAAGTTTTGTCACCTGATACTGAATGGGAATTTAATTCCAAAGTTTTTAATGTGATTTCAAATGAATTCAGAAAATTTGATATTGACCTCTTTGCGTCAAATTTCAACGCGAAGTGTAAGAGATTTATATCTTGGCATCCAGATCCAAAGTCTTACGCGATTGACGCACTCACAATTTCGTGGTCAAAATTTTACTTCTATGCCTTCCCTCATTTTTCTTTAATTTTACGATGCTTAAAAAATATCGCAACGGATGAGGCAGAAGGAGTTCTAGTCGTACCCCTGTGGCCAGCGCAAGCTTGGTATCCTGTGTTTTCTGGTCTGTTAGTTTCGGACCCATTAATTACTCATCCTCAGAGAAATTTACTCAAATCTCCTTTCAGGGAGGAACATCCGTTGTGCAGAAGTCTTTTCCTGGTAGCAGGCAGATTGTCGGGGAAGCGCCTAAACGAAGGGGCCTTCCAGATGAATCGATTCCGATCATGATTGCTTCACTAACAGATTCTACCATAAAGCAATACGAGAAGCCTTTAAGATTGTGGTGGCAATATTGCCTTGACAAAAAGATTTCCGTATTTGACGCCGACCTTAAACATGTTATAGCTTATTTAACAGAAATTTTTGAAAGTGTTCGAGCTTTTGGTACAGTAAATTCATATAGATCGGCGTTGTCACTTATTATATCTCGCGATATAGGAAATGACGTGATTATGAAGAGGTCTTCAGTTTTGGATTATTTAAAAACATTGTATCCCAATGATAATATTTCTATGGAACAACTATCGTATAAGTTAGTGACATTAATAGCGTTGTCAACAGGTCAGAGAATGCTTCAGTCATATGTACAGGCAACAAATAGGTTAAGAGTCCCAAAAAGGGCAACAATTCGCTTTTTATATCTTTTCGTAAACCACACAGGGTGGTGTCAACACAAACCTTAGCAAGGTGGATCAAAAACGTGTTAATTGAAAGCGGTGTGGATACATCCATATTTACGGTACACAGTGCTAGACATGCCTCGATGTCCGCTGCGAGTCGAGCTGGCCTTAATATCGACGTTATTCGTCAGACAGCTGGGTGGTCTGAACGATCAAGCGTTTTCGCGCGACTTTACAATAGGCCTTTAGATAACAAAGATGACTTTGCTAAAGCAGTAATAACTTCATAAGATGATATTATAATTAGTTTTGAGTTCGAACATGTATTTAAGTTACATTGAGTTCTTCGTGTCAAATGATTCATATTATGCTTCTTGAGCTAATAAAGTTCCTTTTGGCAAATTGCAATGAGCTCTGAGTCCGAATAGATCATACCCTCCCTAGCCCTTAATATATACATCCGATAAGAAGTTAAGAACCCCAGTGATTGCGATTTGAAACCTTTGAAATAAAGAAAGTTTCCCAGAGAAGTGTATAGGAGGCGCCAGTGAGCGCGCGCGTGAATTCAATTTTGCTTTGCTTTAAATTATTGTGAACAAACCGTGTAGGATTAGCACTACTACATTATGATCTATTCGGACAAGACGACTCAAATAATCCCGATCGAACTTCATAACAGGTAAGTTCGTTTGATCGGTTAATTATGAAGATAGGAGCCGTTCAAAAAATACGTAACACATGGAGGGAGGGGGGTTCGAAAATGTCCAAAAAAGCGTGACGTATCTTTTGAACGGCCCCATGATTACTAAACATATTATACTCGTAATAATTCCACAGATAAAACCATATATTAATTGTGTGACCGGTTAATCTTACGAAAATATATA
>JAUMHM010122448.1:432-19794 GCA_032362435.1 Melikaiella ostensackeni | reverse complement strand
CTCCATCGACAAGGACTGATCTTTTACATTTCTGTGAAAGTTCCCGTGCATTTTCTTGTCGTGGAGCTGTTCGAGGACGTTGTTTACCTCTGCTTTCTTTACTCGGGCTCTTAGAAGTGAGGCATCTAGATGGAGTACACTTCCCTCACTTCTGATGTTAAGATCCAGACCAAGGGTCTTGGCAGCCTGCTCCGCGGCTTTGTAGAGGAACGCTCCTTTGCCAATCATCTCGCGGTTCCTGACCATTATCGAAAGAGGATCTCTTCCATTTGCCACGATCTCAGCTGTACCCAAGATAATTCGCTCATAAAGACACTGGATATTCAGAAGTCCGCGTCCGCCTTTACGGCGTGGGATGTATGAGCGCGGAACGGACGAGTTGATATGCGAGCTCTTCCGCATATGCATGATCTTACGTGTGGCGATATCGAGGACCGTGAGCTCGTACTTTGTCCATGGAAACACTCCAAATGAATAGGGTAGAACCGGGACGGCAAGCATGTTAGTTGAAGGTATCTTAGTAAATCTGATTTTCCTAAGAGGCGTCAATCTCTCTATGCATCGTGGATGAAACTTCAAGCTGTCCAACAGACAGATGATAAGTCGATGCAAGGTTGAATCGAAAGGTTTCTGGTAATCAATGCAGGTCATCGATAGATTGCGATTGTAGGCTGCAGCGTCTTTGCAGACGCTGCTTGATACCATCCGATCCGACAGCGGAGAAGTTCTTCGTGCCCCTTAGTGCTTTCTTCACCTCTTCGGCAGCGATTGGTGGGCATTGTTCCTCGGAGATTATGAGGTTGTTGCACAGCTCCTTGAAACGCATGATGTTCTCAGTGTCTTCATGCAATGAGGGTTGATATTCGTAAATCTCTCTCTGAAAAGTCTCCACCTCCTCGATCGTAGGCGGATTATTGACAGAAACAGGGGGATCGCGGAAGAGGCGCGATGGCTCAGCGAGGAACTGTTGATTCTCCCTGACTCATTTCCCTCTCTTCTGTATTCTCCTCCTGGCCTCAGATAACATCCGTATTTTGTCGCCAATGTGCTGCTTGATACCCAGTAGCTTTGACTTGTTCAATATGTGATGGTGGATCCTCAGTTCATTCTGCAACATGTACTTAACAAATGGAAATTTGTTTGATTTCAATTTAATTATTATTTTAATTAGTATAATCAAAAAATTTTTAAAATAATTATCTTGGCTCCAGATAGAGATTTTAAGTTGAACTCTAGCTTAAAAGAAGCTTCTCGATTCAACGGTTCAATCTCAAGAGTCGAACGGTCAATGAAAATTATTAATGTCTGAATTAGGAGCGTCGGAATAATTGCGATCGTAATGAGTTTCAATACTGGAAAACTCGTATTGAAAAAACGTCCTTTCTCAGCATTGTCCAATTTAAGCGTGAAAGAGAGCCCTTCTCAAAAAAGGGTCAAGCCCCCGTAAGCCATAGGTGTTGACTGTATCTTCTCTTCACTGCACATGAGACATTACGAATTTTCAAAGCGTCATTCAGCCTTTAAGGTTGAAATTGTTTAAACTTCTAATCAATCAAATAGAGAGCTTGAAGTGTGAAGAAGAGAAATTATTAAAAATCAAACGGGACTGTAAATGTTAGCTGATTTTTTCTATGTTTTTTTGATTTTCTCGTAATAATATAAAGAGGTCAAAGCAACCTATCAGAATTGGATTCAATAACATCGTGCGAAACTTTGCTCCTCCTCCACTGGGTCTAATCCTCAAACAATGATAAGGTGGCGTGAGGCAAGAAACCATACTGAACCCAATTCTAATAGGTTGCATTGGTCTCCTTATGTTTTTACGAAAAAATCAGAAAAACATAGAAAAAATCAGTTCATATTTGCAGTTTCATTTGATTTTCAATCATTTTTCTTCTTCACATTTCGTGCTCTTCACTTATATTCAAGGAGCAGGACCTTGTCCTGATTTTATGATTTTTCATAATCAATCACATCAATCACAAAAAATCAAGAGTCGAACATTTACATTTTATTCAGGTTGAATCATTTGTTTAATTAAACGTTTAAACAATTTGAACTTTGAAAGCTGAATGACGCTTTGGAAACTCGTATTATCTCATGTGCAGTGAAGAAGAGATTCAGTCTACGCCTATGGCTTCTGGGAGCTTGACCCTTTTTTTGGAAGGGATCCATTTCACGCTTAAATTCGACAATGCTGAGCAAGGACGTTCTTTCAATACAAGTTTTCCAGTATTGGAACTCATTGAGATCGTAATTATTTCGTCGCTCTTAATTCAGACATCAATCATTTTTATTGACCGTTCAACTTTTGAAATTGAAACGCTGAATCGAGAGCTTCTTTTAAGCTAGAGCTTAACTAAAAATCTTTAGCCAGAGCAGAAATCACTATTTTTTACATTGTTAACTCTGTTAATTAGAATAATCATTAAATTGAAGTAAAACATGTGCCATTTATTAGGTACATGTTACAGAATACTCATGATTTTTTTCAAATTTCTGGTACCAATTTTTGAACGCGTCGAGGACTTCAAAGTGGACGTATTGCAAGTTGAAGGTCATTTCTTCTGTTTTTTTACACATTTTCTGTCACAGGAAAGACAAAACATTTTTGACGAAAATCAAACTTACATTGTTTTAAAAGTATAATGTTGAAGAATGTTTCTGTCATCGACTCAACATCCTGCGATTTCTTCTCGCCTAGTAATAAAGCTTCAAAGCCAGGTGTCAGGACTTTTGGTCCCGACTTTAAGTCTCCCTTTACCGACCACAGAACCAGACATAGAGCTTAGCAGAGCAGCGCCTATTTGAAAAGGTTTGTCGCGTGACCTGGAGGATGTGAGGAAGGCGAAATGACGAAGGCACAGGACAGTTCTGTGTTGACCATCGACTAGAGAGTTAAGGAAGGATTTTCGTAGCGTTTTACAGACCTTCGGACAAGTCCACTTTTTCTCCCGCCAGGCTTGGCCTGAATACGATTTAAGGACATTTCGTCTGAAGAAAACAAGGTAGGCGTCAGCTTAAGAGTAAATTCTAAGTATGTCTGTTTAAAATATATTATTTTAGGATGCTGGGAAATTATTATCAGATTTTGCAAGGCATCTTTAAGGTTAACGTTTGTGAATTAAATTTTTTCGAGTGATACCTAGTGGGTGTCTGGCGCCAAATGAGAAAGTAATTATATCACTAATTTCCTATACCAGTTGAGAGCAACTTGCAGCGTTATTCTTGGCTCTATGTCCCATAGAGCTGCGAAAATCGTTGAATATCGTGGTACCCAACATGAGACCAGAAACGTTATAGATTGGGACAAATTTTTTATAAATTTCTCAATTTTTAAAGTAATTCTATTGAAAAGCCCGAACCAAAACGATCCAGCTATAGAAATTGGAGGTTGGCTTACGAACGGCCATTTCAGATGCCGTTTTGTGCACGTAATACTGACGTCTAAATCTCATAAAAATACCGTCTGTCTTTCTTTGTGTGCTATCTACATGCACCCTTGAAATTTAGTACTGTATGTTTAAAAATTTCTACGTACTTGATTATGTGAAATATTATTGCTATTTACTGGTTCAGTGATTTACTTGTGATATTCTTGTGATTGCAAAGCCATGAAATGTTATGACCAGGTTTTGCAGAAATCAAATTTTATCAGGGATTTTCAGAATTTTGGTATTATTTAGAAATTTTAAGATTAGTAAGTTACAGAATTTGGAATTTCAAATAGAATTAAGAATTCCACTACCAAACTAGACAGACTGTGTGTGGAAACCACCGATTCAATAATTAATTGGGCAAATTCGTTAACATTTGAGGAACTTTGCGAAATACACATAGTTACGGAACCTTTATTTACACCGACTACGAGCGACAGCAGAGTAACTTTCGCGTAGGCTGTGCGATTTCTTCGATTGCACAAGCGGCACCTTTATATACTCCCGCCAGCCGCTCTACCATGATTTCTCCGTCCAATCTGGATCTAGTTTAATCAATAAAACTCATAATTACTCCGTTTACTAGTAGTTACGGTCCGGCTAGGGGCATTAAGGATAACGCATATTCAATCATTCTTCCAGATGTCTCAGGGCCACGCAATGAGACTTTACGGGAAGAAGACGCGCATTTGGATGTAGGTTATATTATAGCCTTGTGTTTTGTTATAGCTTTGCCCAACAATAACCCATTTTAAGATTCGTTTTCGCCAATTAATTAACCTTTTCGTACGGATTATCCCGTGAGTGGATTGACGATAGCTGTAGATCATCGAAGTAGTAAAGATATTGATGCGATAGTACGAAAATGGAACATTAGCTATAATTTGAAAACGCAATAGTAGTGCGGAGGAATTCTTAACACAGATTGAAGAATGTGGTAAGAGCACTTCTTTATCAGATGAGGATCTTTTTAGAGCACTCACGTTCTGACTAAGGCACACGCTCGATTGAATAGATTTCCCCAAATTAAATGGGAGACATGGCGGGAGTTTATTATCGCATTCAAAGGTAGGTATGGGAGAATCAGTTTTCAGACGCAAGTTAAGGATGAGGGACTCTTTTACGCCCCTCATCCTTAACATATAGCGAATTATTTGTTCAATATTTGCTTCATTTCTTAGCATTATGATCCACCAATATCCGAGCAAGAACAACTACAACTTGCTATTGATAATTCACACCTTAAATATTTAAAAGCTCTTCTTAAATTGAAATATAAACCTACCGCTATTGGCGCTCCAAGGGAAGAGCATGTCGGCTGCTAGAATTGCAAGGAGCAAAGACACTGTTGACATGTTTGATCTAAAATAGAGATTATTTTTTGCCCCGCGTGTGGGGCAAAGAAAGGAGTTAAGGGCAAGTGATTTTAGGGTATGATCACTTCCCTCATTCGTTACTAAGGCCCCTTAGATCCTCCTCGACCAAGCGAATACGTAACCTGATGAGAGGCGCGTGTTTATTACCGTTAGTGTTGATAATCAATCACTACACGGAATCTTCGATCCAGGCTCGTGCTGTACTTACATAGGCAAGCCAGCTTTTGGAAAGTTTCGTAGTTTGCTTGAGAAATTAGCTGATCAACCACGCTCGAGTATTATGTGCTCTAACGTGGTAATACAGGATACTGCAGGACAAGCCATTTCACCTCTTAATTTTCTATGAATATGAAAATTTTTGCCGATTCGTTTAGCACCAACTTTCGATTGTGAAGTTTTTTTTGGACATCATTTTGACAAATCATTTGAATTTGATGCTAGGCTGAAGCCTCGAATTTGGAGGTTGTGTAGCGGTGTTTGGCGATCGTATCAGGGGCAAGAAATCGGTTCTGAACTAACCCTGCCGAATACGAAAGTATCAAAAATCTTTAGTTTCAGGCGTCACTCTTCGTCTTATGAACAATTTTCCTCCATAAATCCACATTCTTGCATTTACTTTCCAACAGCAGTGAACCAACTTTCAAGATAGATTAAACCAACAACTTGTTCTATCTTCTATCTTTACTACTATCTTTCTCTCTATATTGTTCTAGGGCAATGTTGCATACTATTTTCTCAACCCTTCGTTCAAACAAAATAATTTTTGTTTTATTCACGTTAATCTTAAAACCCATAATGTTCATGCTGGTATCCAGTCAGCTTAACATTCTCTGCAAATTATCGACTGATTCTGCCATCACAACCTCAGCATCTGCGAACGACGGTCTACTTACTTTCAATGTCTGGAGATCAACACCTGCTTCATCTAAGAGTGCCATTCTTAGCCATTTGTTCATGTACATATTAAACAGCCAGGAGGACATAACTCAGTCTGGCCTAGCGCCCTGCTCAATATCAAACCAGTCGTTCATTTGTCCATATACCATTAAACTCGCTTTACTACATTATATATTGCTTTTACAGTTTTCAGAAGCCGACCGTTAATTCCATACTCTTTTAGGACTTCCAAAAGTTCAGTTCTATCCACCTTACCGAAGGCTTTTTCCAGATCAACAAATGCACAGAAATCTTATTCTTTACTCTTAAACTTTTTTCTATGATCTGTCTCAATCTAAGTGTGCGATCCATACTTGATCCTCCTAGCATAAATAGACTTTGAACTTCTCAGATCCTTCCTCTTATTATTCCAATGACTCTACCAATGAGTATTTTCGTAAATATTTTGCCCACGGTACTTAGTAGGCTGATAGCTCTATAATTAGTACATTCACCTTTATCACCCCTTCCCCTGTAAAGTGGAACGATGATCGCCTTTTTCCAATAATTTGGAACTTTACCGTTCTCAGCACACATATTTATCAATTCCCTCATATCCACACTAGCAGCCTTACTATTCAAAATCATTTTGCATTTTTTTTATCGTCTTCCGCTCTGATTTTATTTTTGCTTTCTTTGACTCGCACGGTTTCTTTTTTCGTTTGATCCCTATTATCATTTTCTAGTCTAGTACTCTCCTCATTGGTAAGACCTTTGATATTCAACTTCTCAAATACGCTTGCTTTTTTACGTTAACAGCCACGCGAATTTTAGCATTCCATCAAGCACCTCCAGTCTTTATGATGACCTATATATTTATTTAGCTCTTCACGATATACTATTTGTACTTCTGGTTACTGCAAACTATTTATTTTAACTCGCGTGTGCTTCGACTTATTATCTTCCTTGTTTTCCTCCATCCTTGACCTGGGTTATTTTTTGAAACTACGAGCTAGTGATCCGTTTTACCTTCAGAACCTGTCATAACCCTTGTACATCTTACTAGCCCTCGCAGTCTCTAATCCGCTTCAACAAAGTCAATCATACACCAACCGAACCATTAATATCCTCGGGTGGGGGGAGTCTTTCCACAGGATTGCAAATACCTAGAATATCATTTGGCGAGTCTAAAGAGTCTATCTAGGCTACCATGTGATTCATTATCTACTACTGACCCACATAAAAATCTAGCATCCTTACGCGTATTGTATCCCGCAATTCCCTCTCCTTAAGATCATTCACACCCCTAGCATTCCAAACACCCGTTTCCATTCATCGCCGGAAATTTAAAGAATACATCGAACACCCAACTACCAACTTGATACAAGAAATGTTTCCCGTAAGTATAAAGTCATGTCCAAACTAAGCAGCTGAATCGTTATGAGGCGGTATGTCCAATCATAACGTCAGTCCCCTCAGACTTTGGTCAGTCGAAATGAAGTATGAAAGCGAAGCCAGAACCAAAGGAGTCATGATCGGTTTGTGTTCTAAGCTGAGGAGGGTAGCAGCCTCCTGCAGGTTGGTCTTTAAGATGGGAAATTTTATTGCCACCGCCGGAAAGCGGCTGCTGGAATAGTCATCGTCTAGGACACAACTACCACTTGTGTTTGATGCCAAAGTGGTGTTTTTCTGCTCATGCGAAAAACCAGGCCTGAGGCCTTTGGATGCGGATCATCCAAATATCCAGGTCCTGACAGACGCCATCATGAGACGACTTTAGCAGCCCATTTAGCGCGTAAGCTTTTTTCCATTTAGTTGTTAGGTTGTATAGTTTTAAATCTAAATTTCAAAATTAGATAATCTCTATATGAGAAACATTTAAAATTGTACAATTCAAAAGTAGCATCAAAATTGAATGTCTCTTACTTCAAGGTCTTGAAGCCCAAAGATAATGCAAATTAAACATTCTTGAACTGGATTTATTTAGAATTAAAACATTTCGAATTGATAAATTTTACGCATAAGACAATAAAAAATCGATTGATTAGAAAAGAAGCATTAATGATCACTCAACGATTAAGACTTCTAATTTGAAATTGCATAAAGTTGAAGGATTGAAGTTGCCTAAGAAGGAGAGAAAGAAAAAAAGAAAAACACAATACCAATTCAAATTATAGGACCGATTTTTTAATTTAAATGGTTCTTGCATTTTTCTTCTTTAAAGTTGACAAATTGCAGTAAAATGTGAAAAATAATTGTTTAAATAATTAAAATTAATAAACAATTACATGAAACTTTTCAGTTTGTCCATTTAAGATAATCTGTAAAAAACTACGAAAAAGTGATAATTACGACTAATACGAGTATACCGTGAAATACTTAATACGAGTTTAGAGGGTGGTTTTCGGGGTATGCTGGAAGGGGGTTTGGGTCACTTTTTTCGGGAACGTCACAAAACTGGTGGGTACCGTTAAGTAAGTTTTTTTAAGGATGCCTCAGTTGCATCTCTTACAAGAAAAAAATCCAAAAAATTTGGAAAATTTTCTTTGACTCGTATTTTTTGGAAAAAATACGTAATTTTTTCATAACATTGCGTAATTTTTTCATAACATTGCGCCATTAAAATCCATAACTTATATTTTACTTATTGAAATCGGTTAAGTCCTTCTCGAAAAAAAATGTTTTTCGATTTTCCTTCTTGCCCCCATAACTTCCATAATAAATTTTTTCCGAATAATTTTTCCGAAACATTAATCTCACATTGATATCAACTTTTTGTACGAATCTCAACTAAATTCTAGTAAGGGCAGCACACGCACTTTAATCCTGCTATGCCCTTTGCATTTATTTGTATTTGTATTCATTCAAGAAAAGTTCCTAGGGCTAGTTAGCCCTCTAAAGAATAGGTGGTACATATTACAGACAATGTTATGCAAAAAACGATCGATTTGCGAATTGAAACTAGTAGGAAGAAGAAAAAGTAATTAACAATAGTGGAAAAAAGATTAAATTGTAATGCACATCATTAGATGCGCAGTAAAGAAAGATAGATAATGTAAATGTACATACACTGTAACCCCACTATAGAGACCGCGACGGGGGCACCCTCAATGGCCTTCGTTCTATCTCGGGGTTCTCCAAACCATAAACAATCAGGGACGTGTGAACCATTCCCTAATATTACGCAATCTCCGAATGTGAGTACGAACGTAAGTAGCCGCACACTGCGCCTTTGTCTATACGCTGCTGGTGTTTCACGCTTGGTTGAACACCGCCTCTCGACCCGCAAACTAAGAATCTGCGTGGGCCAGAAGTTGGCCAGCAGTTCTAGGAATTCTTAAGCCGGGGTGCCAGTGTATGCCTATTAGGGTGACAATGGAAAACATAAATATTTTATTTTAACTCAGGCCACCCCTTCATGTGCTTACTTTCAATTAATAAATGAAAATGTGTTTTCTGTTTTTTTTAAATAAAAAGAATCTTACCAATCCCTCAAGGCATTTTTAATTGGGCAACCTCAAAAATTTTTCCATTGGAAAAAGACAAGATACGTAATCATTCAATTTAAAGCAGATTAATTCTCAGGGATAAGCATTCCCTAAGATATAAATTTGCGACACTTATTAAACCAAAATATATCTGACTTTGATAAATTCGAAAGGCTTACTCCCTGAGATTATACGCTTCGAAAAAAAGTTACCACGTATTCTTTCTTTTTTGGCTAAACCTTATTTCAGAGCTTGCTCAATGATTTAGCGGAATAAAATTGACTTTTAAAGCATGTACAATAAATTTATTGGGAAAATAAAAATTATGAAATAGTTATTGTCCATAAGCTACAGTTCTACGAGATGAGATTTTAAAAATAACTAAATTTACGATTTTTAGAAAATCTAACCTTAAGGTATTTTTATATTCGAGAGTCTTTGAGATTATTTGCCTTGAAGAAAAAGTTACCCCGTATGTTCTTTGTTTTTGATAAACTTATTTTTGAAATTTGCTTAAGGCTTGAGAGAGAAAAAAATTGACGTTTAAAGCATGTACGATTTTTTTTTGAAAAAAAGAAAAATTATGGGATAATTTTTTCCATAAAAAGATACAATTTCAAGAGATGAGATTTTTATAATGCCTCAATTTACGATATTAGACAATGCAACCTGTAGAATATTATCATATGCTTCTGTGCTGAATAGGCTCTACAGCAGATACTCCAGAAAAAATTGCCTTCTTTTAGCGACGTTAAAAATTCCTGCTTTTGCTCGATACTGGATGATATGTGTTCACTTTTGAGGATCTTATAGATGAACCGAATGCAAGCGTCAGGTATATGCTGGAGTTTGGCATTCAGCTCGTCATTAATATTATCATATACCACGCAGCCACAGTCAAAGAAAGGGGGGATAAGGATTTAACCAGGAGGATACGAATTAGAGTGAAAAGTGATTCTGTATTCCCGTTAAGCAGTTGGAGAACTTTAGAGGTTTCTATTGAAATATCCGAAACTTGTTTATTTCAAACAGAGTGCGATTAAGAAAATATCCCAGACCTTTAACAGATTCCACAGAGGGGATGCTAAGGCTGGCCATCAAGAGAGGAGATCGGGTTGCAATTGTTTCCGGTGATGGGGGGGGGGAAGTTCTATGATTATAGCTATTGTTTTAGCTGAGTTAAGAGTGAGAAATTGTCTAATTCTCGGAATCACAATATTGAATCACAATTTTGAACAACTTAAATTTGAACCAAGGAATCCTGAATTTCCGAATCTAAAGGTTATTTCAATTTGAAACCTTTTTATTGCAAAATTTTTTAGCATCATCAATATAAGATTACTTAACTATGAGGAATTTAAATTGAAAATTGTACAAAAACTTTAAAATTCAGATTTTTCATTTTGGAGTGTTACTAATAAAAATTTTACAGTTAAAAAATGTTACATTTCAAGTTTTGCCGGGGATCAAGTTAAACGTTACTGAGAATTATTTGAGTTTCATATTCAGAACATTTGGATTGTTGTAAATATAAGACGTAGATAACACCAAAAATCATTATAATTTTTAGTGACAGAATGTCGCATTTCGAACTTATCTTAATAATATTGTAGCTCATTGAGAATTCGCTCCATTTGCATTTACCGTGCCCGTTGAGTAAATTGTAACCAATCATGCAAATTGGATCCAATACTGGTAGGTCATTAAAAATGGCCTTAACAGTGTCATTATTAACTTTAACTATCAACCAGAATCTAGGAATTACACCTGGTTCTTCTTCTCCAGCTACATAAATCCTTTTACTCTTTAAAGTTCTCAGTTTGTGAAAAGGGAAGCAATTTTCAACCAAGAATTTTCTAGATGTAAAATTATCTGACAGTCCATGTATTTTTCGTTCCGGATCCTGGTCTACTGGAGATCCGAACCAAAAATAGCGGGTCGGGTTTTCGAGAGATCGTCACAAAAATTTACGGTCTAGATCTCCTAATGCAAACTACTGGATCCGGATCTGAAAAATTAGGTTCCGTTCCGGGTCTTGCATATCTCTGCTTGCTGCCCAAGTCACTGCAGCACTACTTAAAATAAAATTGAATTCTGTATATGAATGTATGTTCACAATTCAGCCACCCCAGTCAGCATCTAAATATCCTGTGAGATATTTCGAATTATTCTTGAAATTTAACTCCATGTCAATGGTTCCTTTATGATAACGGAGAACTCTTTCTGCTACCATCTAATCTTGTTCTTCATGACATGTATTAAATTGGCTTTAGGACCTGACATCAAATGAGATATCTGTTCGAGTTGCACCTGCCAGGTAGTTCAGTGCTTTTATATGCTCTTGATAGAGTCTTGCTTTTTCCGCTGGGTTGGTCTTCTTCTCGCCTTTTGTTAATTGGACTTTTCGATCCACTGGTGTTGTGACGCAATTTGAATCATTCATGTTGAAACGTTTCAGTGTATCTCGGATGTAGCCTATTTCATATATACTTCTCTGGACGTTCCATGGTTCCAGTCCTGAGAATTTTTGGTGTTCCCGGACTCGTTTTGAGATATCCTGCCTCTTGAAGAAGTATTTCTTCTTCTAGTGAATCTCGTATTTTTTCTAAAGGAAGAATCGTCTTTTATCGAGTAAATTGTCAGGAAAATGGGTCGTTCTTTCTCAGGCAAATTTGGTTTTTCTTCCCTATAACGAATTTAATGTTCTTGTTCTGATTCTTGGTCTTCCGTGAGATTCGTTCCATTTGTTTGAACAATGATTGTTGGAATAACTTGTTTAAAAATGCGAATTACGGAAAAACCAATGGCACCGTTTGATTCTACGTGAAAAATTGCATAGAATCCATGTGTAAGACAACTATTTTCTCAACCCTGTTGGTTATGTAGTATGGATAAACAATTACATCGTACGATACCTGCTTCAGCCCACGGGTAGACCAAAAGACATAGCAAAAAAGTGAATATTTGGACTATAGCATTAGACCAAAGGATGATAATCTGTAAAAAAAAACTTAAAATTCACAATTGTTTAAACAATTACTCCTTAAACAATTTGTTTAAAAATGCGAGTTACGAAAAAACTAATAGCACAATTCGATTCTACGGGAAAAATTACATAGAGTCTGTGTGTAAAATAATCTTTTTCTCAACCCTATTTGTTATGTAGTACAATTAAATGCGTAAGCGGGTGCTGTACGATGGTATTGTTTATTCATACTACATAACCAGAAAAGTTGAGGAAAAAATTGTTTAATATATGTACTCTACGCAATTTTTCCCGTAGAAGCGAATGGTGCCATTAGTTTTTCCGTAAATTGCATTTCCAAACAAATTGTTCAAACAATAATTGTTTGAACAATTGGAAGATTTAATGTTTTTATCACAGATTATTATCCTTTGGACTAATGCTATAGTCCCAATATTCACTTTTTCGCTATGTCTTTTGGTCTACCCATGGGCTGAAGTGGGTGTCGTACGATGTGATCGTTTATTTATACTAAATAACCAACAGGGTTGAGAAAAAAATTGTCTAACACATTGAATTTATGTAATTTTTCCCGTAGAATCGAACAGTGCTATCATTTTTTCTCTGACTCGCATTTTTAAACAAATTGTTTAAACAATAATTGTTCGAACAAGTGGGAAATTCCATGCTTTTTGACAGATTATCATCCTTTGGCCTAATGCTGTAATCCCAATATTCACTTTTTCGCTTTGTCTGCTGGTCTGCCCATGGGCCTCAATGGTTTAATCGGTTGGAAACCACTATCGGTAACTTTTTAAATCTTCACTGTACCCAAGAAAAATGCAAATATTAAGTGGGGATTCTATTTTTCCTCTCCCGATACCTTTTCCAAGGACTACTTCCTTTTCTTTAAAGATTCGTAAATGCTTTATGTCCAAGGGATGTCCTGTCCATTTTTCGAATGAAGTTCTTCCTTCAAGTGCTTTTGCAAGACATCGGATTTTGATGTAGTTTGCTCTAAGAATAGCTTCGGCCCAGAAATATGTTGGTAGATCTGACTGTAGGAGCATGCAGCGTGCAATTTCTATAAGACTTTGATTTTTTCCTCCGGCACCTCTCATTTTCTTGCGGCGTATGAGGTAGAACGACGTTTGATGCCTTCTTGTTTCAGGAACGAAACGAACTCCTTGCTTGCACCTCATCCATTGTTAGTTTTAAAAAAATATGACTTAGACAAGTTTCTGCCTCTCTAAAAAACTGTTATATTCTTCAAAAAGGCATTCTGTTCGCATTGGACCTAATAGATCCGAATGCATAATTTATAAGATTTTTTTACATTAATTTGATTGTGTTGGAAAAAGAAAAAAAGTAATCTTACCTTGCAGACAAATTCCACATCGTGGAGTGAAAAATTCGTTTCTCCACGTCATTTGCAACGGACATGAGGTTTGTCCGAAGACCAGGTGAAAATAATGTATTTTCTCAGCATACACATTTCTCAGTTTTCTCGCCTGCAACCGCTATTTAAATGATGCCTTTCGCTTCCACTAGTAGATGCATCACTAGCGAGGTGTGGTCTCTTGTGTAGCGTGTTTTCGAAATTTATGAAAATATTTTCATCCTTACATAGATGCAAAGTGCATCCGCTATCAAAGCACCACTTTTCCTTCTTTGAGTCGATTCCTGAACCAAGTGTAATGGTTTCTTCTGCTGATAGTCAAAATACTTCATCCTCAACAACAGAGGCTTTCCCTTTCTCCTTCTGATAATCGACTTCTGGCCTTATGACCAGTTTTTCTGCATCGATGACACTGAATCTCACGGACTGAAAGAGGCTATATCCGTGATACACTGAAACGTTTTAACATGAATGATTCAAATTGCGTCACAACACCAGTGGATGAAAACGTCCAATTAACAAAAGGCGAGAAGAAGACCACCCCAGCGGAAAAAGCAAGACTCTATCAAGAGCATATAGAAGCACTGAACTACCTCGAAGGTGCTACGCGAATAGATATCTCATTTCATGTTAGGTTCTTAAGCCAATTCAAGACATATCATGAAGAACACAATATATATTTAGATGATGGCTGAGGTAGCTGCATTGTGGACAGACGTTCATATACAGGATCCACTTTTATTTTAAATAGTGCTGCAGTGATTCAGGTAGCAAGCAGAGATGTGCAAGATCTAGAATGGAACCGAATTTTTCAGATCTGGATCCAGCAATTTGCAGTAGGAGATCCGGACAGAAAATTTCGGTCACACTCTCTCAAGAACCTGATCCGCTATTTTTGGGTTTGGATCTTTAGTAGACCCGGATCCGGACCGAAAAAAAGCGGATGGAGTCGGATCTGTCCGTCTCTATTGATAACGCTGCCCGAGCTTCGTGAAATTGGAGTCTGTCTTCCTTAAGAGAATCCACAATCTGTCGATTTTTTATCATGATCGAAATTATAAAATAAATCATTATCGTACAAATTTAACCTACATAGAATTATTAGCTTTTATCGAGCATGGACCTCTGGATGATCTTATATCTAGAAAATTCTTGGTTGAAAATTGCTTCTCTTCTCACAGACTGAGAACTTTGAAGAGTTAAAGTATTTATGTTATTCCTAGATTCTCATTGACAGTTAGAGTTGATAATAAAACTGCTAAGGCCAGTTTTAATGTCCTACCAGTATTGGGTCCAATTTGCTTTATTTGTTACAATTTTCACTCATTTGCTCAGAAATATCACCAACTGTGTCCATCTTGTATGACGTTTCCACAGAAAAACTTTTGTCGCCGGTGCCCTTGATTTGTATATTGTTTTCAGTTTTAACTGAATATTCCCCAAAGTTCCACAACCTCTCATATTTTTCAGTTCCTTTGAGGAAAAGGCAGAGGCAGATTTAATACTTCCTCTTCATTTTATATTAAATCTGCCTTTACCTTTTCGTCGTTGTCGACCCATGTTTTCACTACAGCCGCATTTCCTTTCTTGTCTTCTGGTTTTGTTTTCTTCCCGTTCACATATCCCCACGTTCCCATTTTCGTAAATGCGGCTTGAGCTTTCATTTTCCATGTATCGTAATATCCATCGTCAACGTTTCCAAACGTGCAGAATTCGTAGATGATTCCATATTTAGCGCTTGACTGTCAGAAGTGAAGGTTCTACTCAATTCCGAAAAATACAACGCACGAACTTTTTCATTTGCGTTTTCGGTTTGTAATAGAAAAGTCATTAGGTCCCCTGACCTAATAGAACGTAAGATTCAACTGAATAATCAGAGTATTTTATGTGAACAGAACCCTCATTATAAACAAATAATACATTGATTTTACAAGACTTGTGAGAGAAGTAACAAAGTAAAGATACAATGGAACTTTGTTTTCTAGGACAGCACATGAATTTAATCCAAATCTAAATAAAACGCTAAAGTGAACCTTATTGATTGGTTTGTGTTTTTAACTTTGCATTTGCAGCAAAATATTATGAATATTTAGTACAATCCAGAGCAAGTTTTTCTTTCTAGAAAAAAAACAAAATTGCGGTGCTGGGTTTTTTGAAAAAAAGTATTTTAAAAGAAATGGTTCATAATTTTTTTTTCACGGCTCGTTGTTGTAAGTCTTTCGTGCTACCCAGCACAATTTTTTGTTTCTTTAAAAAAACAAAATCGCGGTGCTTGCCCAAAAATCGTTTTTTGGGAATTCTGGCTCCAATTTTGATTTGTTGGAAAAGCCTTTTGTGGGACAATAGAGCACAAATCAATTTTTTTGAAAATCCAAGATGTCGATGCCAACTTCTTTGTCATACTTTTCGTGGCCAGATTTTTGTTCAGCGTACCCTAAGTGAAAGGCACATCCTCTCTGAAATAGTTATTTGTGATACAAGTGCCTGTGTCGCTTTGAGATGAAGTGAAGGCTGCTATGCCAAATGGCGCCACCAATTTTACGACTTCACTATTCGCAGGCCCTGTGTGAAGTTGCTTTTTCAAAGTACGCATGCGCGATAATGGCTGCGGGTGTGTGGAGTAATCACTTCACACATTGTGACGTCACTGTTGTTAAAAGAGTCACTTCATAAAAAAGTTGCAAAAAAGTAATTTTTGATTTATAGTAGTGTAATTTGTTGGATTATATTCTCTATAGAATGAGGCAATGAAAATATCTGAGCTTACTATTTTTTCAAAAGATTATATGAATAATATTTACCTTGGGTCCTTTTTCGGTGTACGTTGTCTGCAAAGAAATTAAATTTCTATTAGATTTTTCTCAAGAAATCTCTGAAAGAAAATATCTCTAAATCTCTCGAACGTTCGAGGTACTCGTCAAAGCCAGGCAGTGCGTATTTTCGTGTCTTTTTAATTTCGATGAAAGAAATTATGGTTTTAGAAAGTTCTGTAGTTACATATACAATGCAAGCAACCGTTTTCGTTACTCTTCTCCTCCCAACGCTGTTTGACTCTTTTCAGTGGCTTAAACTTTCAAAAACCGGTTTTTTATTTATAACTCGTTTGTTTATGGTTTTCGTGTAAACTTCGCATCTAGAGTAAAGGAAATTCCCTACACTAAAGGTTCTATTTATTTTTTCATAAGACACATATTTTCGAACAATGGCCGGGAAAAGTTAACAAATTTGAAAGATGTATTGAAAAATTTTGTACTTACACTAGTTCTGAAATGATATTAGATGAAGAAAAACGAGAATACTATAGGCGCATCTAAAAATTTAATCATGAAGCCAATCGCTGTGATGCAAAAAAAAACATGAATACCACTGGTGTAGTACGAAGTTCACACCACTTTCAGCAAGTCGCGTCTCAGGAACCATGGGGTTTTATTTTGAATCTTAAAAGTCACTTGATTTTCATTCGTTCCCTATTAATTCATAAACAAATCATGCAATCTTCATTCGACCTTCTGAAAACGTTGATGGACAAGATCTCTAAAAATTTTCCATACATTGAAGTATCTAGAAGTTTTGCAACATGAGGAGCTATTACATTTAAAATTGTCTCTGTCCTTAAACTTTCTGGAAACACAGAACGTGATCTCTAAATCTAAGTTTCGAGAATGCGCAAGACATAAAAGGCGCTATTTCTTTCGAAATTTTCTATTTTGGAGTTTCTGGAAGCATTGCTTCTGACTGTTTTGTTAGAAAGGTCCATCGATGCTTCCAGATGATTTGACGCTGAAGTGCATAAATGCGAGAGCGCATGCCACATACCAATCCAGACCCACACGTATGGCAATACCGCTTCGGCTACCGGCTAGTAATTACAAATGTCATAATTAAGTTGTTTTTAATATTGAAATTAGTTATTCTACCGTTATGCATTGAAGTAAATTTACAAATTTGAAGTTTAAAAATAATTTAAACTTATTAGAATGAATAAGTGATGGATCTAAGTACTTTCGAGAGCGTGAAATTTAAACCAACGGTGTTTCTTCGGTGTAAGGCGGGTTGCTACACCACAGGCTCCAGAGAATCTACACCCCAACGATTCAAAACCCCAGCATTACAAAGTATGGTTTATATCTCTGCTAGGTTTGGTTGTAGGAATGCGAGGAGATGTAAAGGACTGGGATAAGCATGGAGGTATTATTACATGAAGGAGGGGACAAAAGGGCGGTCACATGGGTGAGGGAGGTGTTGGGTAAGATGGAGAAGTAGAGAAGGAAAGAGGAGGAGGAATGGAGAAGGAAAGATGTGTAATGAGGAGAGGAAGTAGCAATAAGTATATTGTAAATAATGTAAATAGTAGATAAAAAATAGTTAATAACCGCGGAGACAAAGTTTGGCAATGCGAGACTGGCGAGAAGTAGGGAAATGCGTGCGAGGCGAAGCGAGGAAGGCAAGGCGATGAGAGCGAGTGAGCGGCCATAGTATTAAAGTGTGGATGAATGTTGAAGTTAAGGAATAATTGTGGAAATCTGTAAAACAAGGTGGTGTAAGCAGATCAATTTTTCAAGGCCAATAGGCCTAAGAATAAACGTTTATCTATCTATCTCTGCTAGGTTTCTGACAGTCAATAATGGTTCTTGTGCATGCTAAAGTATAACTTATTGATGCCAGCAGTAGATTAAAAAAAATTCAGCTCATACTTAAGTAATACTCAAAGTGATCGAAATTCCGAGAAAGCTGGAACGAATTTATGGTTCGCTCAACAAGTTGAATCCCTGCAAGACCGACCTAGTTGTAAGGTTCCAGAATGTTCGGAGTCCTTGTTTGTAATAAAAAATACTAGAAACATATGTAATCTAGGGGAGTCTCGAAGCTTCTTGAAACTTCGATCGAATATTTCAGACACACAAACCTTGTTTTGAAGTTCAGATTTCCTTGTCCCTGTTTTTAATTTTCTCATTTATTATTTTTCCATTCTTATATATCATTTTGCCAAAATTGAAGCGGATTGAATTTAACCTATACATAAAATGCTCGTCTATATAGTGTTTAACGAGATTGCGCGAAATTTGAAAAATTCAACCCAGCGTGTTTAGCTAGCGCGGAAATTTGGTTTCAACCCAACGATGTTTGAATAAAGTCCAAGGTTGAAAATGCTGCCCAGCAACGTCCATGATTGTCCATCGCTGACAGTAAGCGATAATTGAATTCAGAATTCAACCCAAAGTATGAATACTTTCACTTGTATCATCGTCATTGAATCTGCTTCCAGAGTAAAGCCTAATAGCCGGTGATACTGAGGAGACATGAACCAGGTCTTGAGAACAAGAGCATTTCGAACTGCGCAATTTGTATTCAAGCATTAAACGTCGTGATTACACCTCATTGAAACTGTACTGAACAGTTTTTTTAGCGAGCGGCAGCCTAGATCTTCTAAATTATACACGTTTTACACATACTGGGACAACAATTTTTTCTATTTTCAAGTCCCTTGACGTAGACTGCACGAGCATCACGTAGTTTTTCTCGAATTACAAGTCGTACTTTTCAATAGGGTATGTCACCAGATGTCCATTCTAGACCATGGTGATTGCGCGTCAACCACGAATTTTCACTCTTGTATTTATCAGGCAGCGAGTCCCAGTACTAGGGTGGTTCAAAGGGGTAGAACAAAGGTTGAGCATCTTCCTGGAAAGAAATTAGAGCAAATTCCTTGAAGACGAACTGGTTGATGAGCTTCCTGAAGCCTTGCATGTCCACAAAGAAGTCCATTCCGATGAAAACTGAACTCTGTGATGAAAAATTTCTGCTTTTAAACCATGGGGGG
>JAUMHM010122407.1:2601-19799 GCA_032362435.1 Melikaiella ostensackeni | reverse complement strand
TCGCGTTAAATTTGTATAATTTGGCATTAATTTGGCAAATTTTTCACATTTTGCTCATCGCCAGCCACAGGGTAACGTCAAGTGCATGTGTTATGCATTTGTTCATTAATTGGAGAATTAATGCAGAATTTCACAAATTTATCCCGAAAAATGTTAAATGTTACATTTTTCGTGATAAATTGGTATAATTTTGCATTAATTCGTTGATTTTCTGTAATTTTAAATTCATACAATACATTCAAATAATAAACACACATACGTGCACCAAGCCATAACTACATTTTAGTTCGCCACTACCTTGTAGATGCGCTTCTGTCAGCATAAGTGGTCAAACGCGCCCATGGGAGTCGACCCAGCCGGGCCTAGTGTGCACTGTGGTGTGGCACGCCCTAGCGCGGCTCGTATCTTAAAGAGCGCCCGAGAGTCTGAAGTTCGTGCATATGAGTATAGCATTTGTTTATTGTTTTTATGTCTACTGTCGAGCACACATCGCCTATACCATAATGCGTTTTTAGGCTTTTTCTGGTTGAAAGGTCTTGTTCACATTTCTTACAAGTCTTTTCTTTCAAGTAATTTGTTGCGCTTATCTTCCTTAAGAAAGGAGAAGTTTGATAGTTAATACCTATCAAAGAATCTTGATTCGAAGTTAATTGACTGCAAAAGGCTGGACAAAATCTGCAGCTAAAGGCTGCAACAACAGCATGATCCATTTGTTCGAGTACCTTCTTTGTTTTTTATATGAGACTTTAGATGCTGCTATAATTTTCTGGAGAGTTTCTCGCTCATTTTCTCTCATATCTTGGTTGCCTAAAATGTGTTCTCATGATTGCTTTGAAATATCAATAATTTTTTTGGTATAATAATCCAAGGATTGTCTTAGAAATTTGAGTTTTAAGTAGTACTTCCTTTTTTTCTAGCACACTCTTGTTTTCCGCTAATCAGACTCAATTGGTTTTTTTAAACAAACTCAAATTCTTCATGCAAGCAGACTGATTAATACCCTTTTTAGATAACCGTTGCATTCTTTGTTCAATCGTGGTTTTCGCTTTGAAAAAATTCACAGTGAGTGTTTGCAGAGTCGGGAGAAATAAGCAGGGAACACTTATTATGGCGCGAAAAATCTTCTTTGTCTCGAAAACTAACAGAAGCTTCGATATCACGATATGTTTGAGAAACATGACATCCCATGCAATATTTATATTCCTCGATCCTGTACGGCGCATCGCGTTGCGACTGGAGCGGAAAGGACGAGCGTTTCCGTGCACTTCTGCTTGGCTTCGTGTTCCAGCGCGCGATGGCGGGTTCTCTCAAGCAGCGCCACGCAATCAAATTTGTGTGAAACTTGGCAAGTCAGCTTCGGAGACTTACCCAATGATTCAGCAGGCCTACGGGGATGATTGCCTTTCAAAATCACAAGTTTTTAAGTGGCACAAATCCTTCAAGGATGGCCGGGAAGAGGTCGCCGACGAAGCCCGGACTGGGCGCCCACTAACCGCCTTCCTCGTCAGAGACTACCTGACCCAGATCAATGTGACAGTGATCCCCCAGCCATGCTACAGCCCCAACGTGGAACCACCAGAC
Organism: Melikaiella ostensackeni; assembly: GCA_032362435.1. Lineage (NCBI taxonomy): Eukaryota > Metazoa > Arthropoda > Insecta > Hymenoptera > Cynipidae > Melikaiella > Melikaiella ostensackeni. The sequence continues at coordinate 18,218 of JAUMHM010122407.1, read as the reverse complement.
TTTTTTCTATTTCTCTTTTCAAACGAGCCCTGAAAGGTCGACATTTGGAGTCCATAGACAACATCAGAGCGATTGTAATGCGTGCCCTGAAGGACATCCCGGAGCAGGCTTTCCAAGACTCCTTCCAAGCATGGAAATCTCGTCTCCAGAAGTGCATAGAAGCAGAAGAATGTTATTTCGAAAAATTTTAATTATTTTTACAGGTCAGTTCAATAAATCTTTTTTTCTGGACTTAGTCGCATTACTTATGGAACGCACCCTGTACTTTCCTGTGACGAAAATACGTCATTCAATATTAAATTTTACAACAATCCTAGTTGAGTATCCAAATTCTTTATCCTCGGCGATTCTCGAAGCCCACCGAGAAAACTGCATCAAGTGTACCATGGGATGAGATCCGAGTTTACGTGCAGGCATATTTTGTCTCCTCCAGACATACGAGAGTGCAACTGAATTCTCATTGTCGTGAATCATCTGAAATAATTTACTGTCGATATGGCTTGCATGCTCACTTTGAACTTGCAATGATGGGCACAAGAGTGTGGTTGATTTCGAAATTATCATTATCGATGACATTCAAACTAGTATTTGAATTTCCTTCCTTTGGAGGCAATCGTTTCGGCACACTTGACTTTGATAAGTATTTCGGGCAGCCAAGAAACTTCAATGGAAGGGCTCCTTTCTTAAGTCTAGGAACTACGTATTTGGTCTCTATGATTTGAATTTTATTGTATGTCATTACAGGACTTACTAAATTCATTTACGTTTATGTACAGGTAAAGTACGTAGCCCATATTGTATAATTTAATTATTGAATTTTAATTTATAACATTTATACATCAAATTAATATAATGATCAGTGGGGGACTATATTGAACCTCAGTTATAAAATTGTTTGAGAATGTTGATAAACATTCTCAAGCAAATGAATATATTTGTATTATTTATTATTTCATTCAAATTAATAAATAATGGACTGAATATTGCAAAGAATGCTTTAAAGTATAGAAATATACGGAAAAAAACTTTCGTAATAAACAAATGACATAAAAAATTATTTTAGAAAATAGAAAAGATACGTACGCTCGTGAATCTAGATACCAACTAAGGTAAGTGTGCCAGTTATCGGAAGTTTAAGGCGAATTTCAGATTTCGAATGCGTGAAAAACTATAGTAAACATATTTAAAACTTAAGAAATGGGTTTTATCGAATAAAGCGGATCTTTAGAAATGTAATTTACTTATTACTTGCAACATATCCCATTAGAATAAATATTATTAGAAGTTTGAAGTTATAAATATGAGAATGCATGGGTTATCGGCAACTCAGAAACCTGGCTGCTTCAGTTATCGGCACTTCAATGTGTGAGTGTTCGGCAATAGCGTTTAAGAATAATTTACAACTATTTCTTCTCTTAATTTTAAGAATGATTGCGGGAAACACAAATTAAGGGAAGATTATTTGATGATAAAAGTTTATTAACAATAGGAACTTTCGAAACACATTTTTATAAACATAGTAGTATTAGTATTATGCACTCTTTTTTTCATTCGCTTTTCTTTTTTTAACTTCAAACTAAATTTTACTTAATAATTTGTAAACTTTGGATTATGAAAACTGAAACATTTTATAAATTTAGTAAATTTTGTTTGATGCCGAGGACTGCAGCACCTTATAGAATCTATAAAATGCTGCAGTAATCGGCATCAACAATTTTATAAAACTTCTTTGTTTAGGAATAGTATTTTGGCCCACTAAACCGAAGTCACAACCCACTAAACTCACCTTCTCTCGCGAGTCAGAGGATGACCCCGGAACGGCTTTCGCATTACTTCAGGGCCACCCTCTATAGGCGGTGGCCCTGAAATAATGTCTCGGCATCCTCCTGGCTGGCCTGCTTGGCACTTTAAATAATCCTCTTTGCGGCAGTGACCGGTTTCGTTGGCATCATATTTTGACACTCCGCAACATCGTGGCCCTCCTCGCCGCATCTACGGCAGCATCTGCCGCGGTCTTCGTCTGTACAGTCTCGGGCTGTATGCCCGATATCCTGGCATCTGTAGCATCGGATTTCGACGCTGTGTGTCTTCACCCGGCAGTTCACTCACCCGACTTTGAGTCGGGCAACCTGCACCAGTTTTTTTCTCAGGGGCGGCATCTAGCTCAATAAATGCTAAATGCTAGATGCATCCCCTGTTGCCCTTTCTGATGAGATTTATCCTAGGGGGAGCGCCAGTCCGCTTACGCAGGAACCCGCTAATGTCCTCCTTTACGTCTGCGACCTCAGTCTGATGGCTTTGACAGTGACCCCGTGCTCATTAGGCTTGACCTTTTTCTGGATGTCCTTAAGGACATCTGCGTATTTCTTCCCAGGGGCCAGTCCGATGGCTATCACCTCTTGGGGAGTTTTTTTTTTCTCCTACTCTAACCGCCAGAACCATTCTCCAGTAGATCCTCCTTTTATGGCACTTTCCTCACGGGTGCCCCTTGCTTCTTTTTCTCCTTTTTCATCGCGTTGGTCCTCCTTTTCGGAACAGCCACCTTCCGCTCTGTCTGCTCCGGCGTCCTAGATTTTTTGGGAGCTGGCTTTGTCCCAGAGGTTCCTTTGGGACGTATCGTTAGTTTCTTTCCCCTCTTTCTGGTGTCATCCTCCTCAAGAATGGGAACCACTTCGGTTTGGGGAGCCGTCTGCGTAGCACGTTTAGCGCTTTCTCCAGTCCATCTCTGATTGATATGAACATGTTTCTCTCAGTCAGCTAGAATTCCACCATTTTGTTGAGCACCATCTACATTTGATCAAGCATTCTGACCTTTTCCTCCATCTTCTCTATGAAGCTAAGCTTGTATTGCTTTGCTTGAGACTTGAAACTCTCTCTCTCTCTTTTCCCTTTGCCTAGTCGCCGAGACGTCCAGCTTCCCCCCAAACATTTTTCCACAAAAGCTTCGGTTTGAAGCAATATATTTTCTCGAAATTGAAAGAAAGGTGGATGGGTGGAGGGGGGAGGGGTGAGCGTGGTGGAGTAGCACTGGGATCGAGAGGAGTGGTTCGCGTATGAGAGAGAGGGCTAGTTGGAACCTTCTTGCTCTTACTTTTGATCTTGCTCTTTCTCTGGTTTTTTCAACAATTTAACTCAATGTTTCATTCTGGTGGAAGGGGGGGGGGGTTCTGGCTAGTGGGAGGGGACAGGTAGACCCTTTTGCATTTCTCTGTTTCAAAAACCGCTCCCAACACTGGAGACCGTCAATTAGGAAAAAGTTTTAACTATGAGATAAAGACGTAAGAACGCCCTAATCATAATCCTTAATATTAAAAGGGAAGGTGTAGTCAGTAGGAGGAACACAAACTTGTGGATAATGATTATTCATTCGTCTACTTACACTCCAGATTCTTTAAAATTCACGAGCGGCCGGTGTTTTCGTTTTTATCCCTCTTCGCCGGACCATGCGTAATTTTAGAGATCTTCGACTTAGTGGCCGGCCTATTAGGTCGTGTCTTTAAGTTACGGGCGTACCTATTTTAATTGTCGCCCGTCCCTTTATGTTTCAAAGATTATACTTGATAGTTTTTTTCATTTTTAATTATGAGAATAGATTGGACCTTCTCAACACCCCTTAAACGGATAGGTGTTTTGTCTTTTAAAATATCTAAGCGTTTCAAAACAAAAGAAAAATAATTTCATTTCATGAAATTGTCAGTCATCTAACGCTACTTCAAACGTAAATTACTTAGTAATCTTATTAGAAAAAAAAAAATTATGAGAGATTAGCATGTCGATGTTGAAACCTTATATATACATATATCGATCGATGCCCTCCCAAACTGACAAAAAAGATCGATTTTTAATTCTCTAATTTGAGATATTAATAATCATCAACGCCACCCTAAACGAATGCGTTAAATGAAATTTAATTCAGTCGTATGTAAACTAACTGCTATCTTATTATATTCATAGATGTGTTTCATTTTTTATTTATTTGCATTTTATTGTTTTTTATTTTGATTTTTTTATAATGCCTTTTTTATATCCTTTTTTTTCTAGTTAGTGCCGAATTTCTTTCACTTACGACTATAAAAAATTATACTAGGAGTTACACTTAATTTCGTTTCAGAGAATAAAACCTCTCCCCTGAGAACACCGGGTTAATACTGATACATTTTGTTTTAAATATTCAATCAATAATATTGGAAATATTTATTTATATTGATCTCTAGTATTATACATCCAGAGTATTCACCCTTGCGCAATCACCTTCCTTCATTTATGGTCGCGATTTATTATTTAATTTCTCACGATTTGAGAAATGATTCCATAGAATTATTAAGCTTAATTAATTCTTTCAATATCCCTTTTTAAATCTTGGGTATGGTACATATCCTTTATTTCGAGTTCTCCAGGGTCCCATAAAATAAATGTCTCCGGTGTGACCTGATTTTTTAGTACGTAAGGTCCGTCGTAAATTTGTAAAAATTTCGCTAAGATTTTATTATCCTTATCTGGTTTATTTAATAATTTTAGAAGTACTTATTCACCTTCTTTTAGACCCTTTTTAATAATGTAGTCATACCGTATTCCAAACCTGCCTTAATTTTTAATAGTCTGGGGATCCTGAAGGAGATTTTAACCGTTTTTCCCGTCCCCATTTTCTTCTGTCACTAAGTCTAATATTTACTAGAGCCGATCCAAAAGCAACTGTCCGAAATTTACAGTATTTTTCTTCATGTAAGAAAGTTGTAAATTTAATTGAATCCGAGTATAATGATATTCGCCTAAAACTACTAACTAAATACAATGTTGATATTACTTTCGTACTGCACACCTTTGAAATAAAGCTTCTGTCGGTTCTGCGCATTCGGAATGAATTGCCACTATTTTGTTGAATTTTCTAGCATCTAAATAAATTATTATCGAACTATCTTTTTTTGTTGCGACCACTAATGGGTTTACGTACGCCCTATTTGACCTCTTAATAATTGCCATTTATATATATATTTTTAATTTACTTAGCTACTTTGTCGCCTACAAACATAGGTATCGGGTTAGTTTGTGATAGAAAGGGACTTCTATCATCTTCTTGAAGTTCATGTTCGTATAACGATATTCTGCCTGGTTTCCTAGAAAATATAATTTTTTATCGGGATATTAGTTTGTAAAATCTCTCTTTTTCTAATGTATTTAATAGGGTGCGTTGGACCACTTTCTCTGTTATTTGTTTATCAGTTAAGGCATATTCATCCTGGGTATTATTATAAGTTTCAAATGTATCAATTTTCTTTATAACATTTGGAAAAGTTTTTTTGAGTTCTGAATATGCCCCTGAACATTCTATGTATCTTTCTTTTTGGATTTTTTCCACATCCACTATAATGCGTGTTCTTTTTATATCTTCTTCTAGTAGTTTTATTTTTATCCATTAACTCAATCGTGTTATCATCAAAATCGATTTTACTTTTTAATCTTCAATAAGTTCACTCCAATAATACATTCTTTGTTTAATCTAGGAACAATAAAAAATACGTAAGAATCTTCCCAATCTCCGATTTTGAATTTTGCATAAGTTTGATGTTTTAACTTTATTGGTCTGGCCCTAGTTGCACCAACAATTGTGGTTCCAACAATTGGTAAGAGTTCGCATGGTTTGAAATTTTCATAGTTATTTTCATAAAAATCCTCGGAGATGCAAGTTACTTCGCTACCCGTATCAATTGAAGCTTTTGTTTCTATGTCCTCGAGATTTAAGATCATTATCGGACATTTATTCAATTTTTTGTTTATAGTCTTATCATCGTTTTCTAAAAGTCTCCTCTTATATCTACGAAGACGCTTTTAAAATATTTGGACCCCGGATTTGCCTCTATCGTGTTATTTGCTAATAATCTGAGACTTGCGCGTTTCCCTGATTAAAATAAAATTCATTGCGCTTATCAGTATTTTCCACGGCCTCTATAATTCTAGTCTGTTTAGTTATGTTATTTTGTGGCAGACTATTTTGCGGATTATTCTAAACTCCCTTTTTTATTTTGTGATAAAACATTCGTGTCTCTCGGCAAGTTTATTTGATTTGCATCATTAGGATTTCGCTTGTAAACATTATCCTCTACTCGTCCATTCACATAATTTTGTTAAGCATTTCTATTATTTTGATCGCGGGGGTTATAATTATTTCCAGAACCGTTTGATTGTTGGTGACGCCCTTGAGATTGATAATTAATCAGAGCTCTCTTTCTATCATAATGCGGATAAGAAGCACGATTTAGTGAATTTTCAGAATCGATATTTGATCGATTTTGATTATTAAATTAATTTTTTCTCTGATTAGCGCTGTTGTTCTGATTATAATATCCTTGATTTTGGGAATTCTGACGTGGATTATTATTTTATGCCCGTTCGGAATAAAAATTATTCCCAAATCGATCATTATCCATTCAAAGCTCGAATTTCGAAAACCTTGATTTTCACGATTTGGTAAACCTCCTTGATTTTGATAAGTATTTTGGAAATTATTTCCACCTCCTCTATTGTTTTTCATGTCTCGATTATCGCCATTAAATCTACCCAAATCACTTTGTTGGTAGACGCTATTTTTGCGGAGATCATAACCTCTCATACTATTTATTGAGCCCGCTTGTTCGAAAGTCTCTAATATTTCTATAAATTTTTTAAAACTTTCAGTATAATTGATTAGATATGCAGTACGAATTTCTTCTGAAGAATGTCTTATTAATCAAGAGATGATTTCACTCTCAGATGGAGGTGGTATTAGATATTTAACGTTATTTCTCATTTTAATGCCATAGGCCGATTTTGATAATCTTCGCTAATAGTAAAAACCATATTGAAGATTTGTACTGTTTTTGAAACTAGTGATATCATTCCAAAATATTGAAATGAATTTTTCTCTGAATGAAAATAGTTTTCCCCTGCAGTGTTCATATCAATTCTTCTTTCCATTGAATCTTGATAATCTTCGATGTTTTGAAGACGTTTTAGATTTTGATTATTAGTAATAATTAGTTCTGCTTGTTCAGTAATAACTTCTCCCGTTTCTTTTTTAAGTGAGCAGACATTTCGCTCGATGTCTACTATGTGTTCTTCTAAAATCCTATTTTGCTGATCAGAATTTACTTTTTGTGCTTTTAGTCGATCATCAATTCTTTTTACTAATGACGTTACGAAAGATCCGATTCTCTTTTCCATATCTGCCTCGAATTCATGTCGTTTGATTCTTCCCTTTTTCGTCACTCGTAATAGCCTATTTTGTGATATTAATGACCTACTCGTATCCTTTTGTAATTTGTCAAGAGTGATCATTAGTTTATCTATCTCTTCATCAGTATCAGTATCACTTTCATATAAATCTAAATTACTTTTCACAACCGAATTATTTTTCGCTGCTACGTTATTTTTCGAGCTTAAATTACCCGGTTCATTATTTAAATCATTTTGCGAGCTTCGGTTTCCGGAAATATTCCCTAATTCATTGGCATTAGTCGCAGCATTCTCAGGGGAAGGATTAATCTGCTTACTTGCATTCATAACCCCTTCATTTTCATTTTCATGTTCAGATTCTAAGTCAGAAATATGAGATTCAAAAAATTGCTCTTTATTAATTTCCTCAAGCATGGATTGAGAAAATTTAAATTTCCTAGTACCGTTTTTCGATTTATTTTTACCACTATTTCTACCGTCCTCCATTTTGGTGATCCTTTTATTAAATGCAGTATAAGAAAATAAATATGAAAACTTTGGAAGATTTTTTACTCATTTTATGCCTGCTGTATTTTAAATTTTTTTATGAGTCGTAAGAAATCGGTTTTATTTCTGTAATTCAAAATCAATTATTTCTTGTTTACCTAATTTCATTCACAGTATTATCTAATCTTATATTCAAATGACTTCACGCGGATACAATACGTCACCTGTCTGTCTTAAGCCGTTGAGTCATTTACGACTCACTATTATTCTCCCGAAACCGAATGCGACGGACGGACAATGACTCTTACGCAATCACTCTACTTTCTTTTCTTTGAGTGTTCCACCATGTGGGTAACAGTTGTAACATTACTGTCTTTTGCCGAGAATCAAATTGAATGCTACTAATAATTGTTCGAGTTTTATATTTAAAGTATTGGGGTAGTTTTAATAAAATGATTTTGATTTTACTAAAAATTGATGACTTTTTAGTAAGAGTAATGTTGCATTTGAAAGTTATCTTAATAATATTGATTATCATTGAAAATATTGTTCAATTTGCATTTACTGTGTCCTATTCAGTAAATTATTTCCAACTATGCAAATTGGATCCAATACTGGTAGCACGTTAAAACTAGTCCTAACAAATTTATCATTAAATCTAACCATCAATGAGACTCTAGCAATCACAATTGATTGAACCTCTCCAATCACATAAATACTTTTTATCTTCAAGATCCTTAGTTTGTGATATAAGAAACAATTTTCGAGCCAAAATGTCTAGTTATATAGTTATCCAAAGATCCATACTCGATAAAAGCCAATGATCCTATTTACTTTAAATTCATAGGATCACGATTCATTTTAAAATTTGGATCATGACAGAAAATCGATAGATTGTGGATTCACCCAAGGGAGAGTTGATATCGTAATTTAAGCCAAGATTTGAGATTATTACTAGATCCCTCTCATTAGTTCCATTCGCAATTAAAATACATAATTATTAGAATTTTCTCGCACATCGATGTCCTTGTAATTGAATAAGGTGCAAAGTCATTACAATGAAAATTCATTGTAGATTTGTTTGTGAAATTCGCTCGCACAACGAGGTCTTTATATTTAAATAAAGTTCAAAGTCGTTACTAGTTCCGTTGTGACTCTCAGATTTGAATATAAAAAATAATACCTATTCAATTTAAATACAAGAAAAATACTCTCTACTTTTTTTACTTAGAGACACACAAATGCAATCATGCACAACGAGGTCTCCACAATTGAATGGAGTGTAAAGTCGTTACAAGGATCACGCACATTTATAATATCAATTTTAAATCCCCCACACACTCACGTTCATTATCCGAATTTAAAATTGAATTGGAATGATTTCTCGAAAGGTAGAAGGAGAATCCTAGAAGAGGGTAGCTTTCCTTCAAGAAGAATGTGTGACGCCAATTCACAAAATCTGTCTTCAATGACAGAATCAATTGAATGGGGCAGAGACCAAGTACGTCCCGCCTCGCTGAGCCTCTGAAAAGAAGTGAATCGATCCCGCTTGATGAATGAGGATGCTACCTAGCATCTACCTGCATCGGACTCGCGCTGTCCCCGCGTATTTTGGCGTTAGCGCGCGCAGTTATCGATCGTACGATTTTCAGAGTCAACGTTCCGCTCCACTTGATTTTCTAGTTTGAAAATTCTTCTCTGAGTTACTGGCGTACCTATTTTAATTGACGCCCGTTCTTTTATATTTCAAAGATTGTATTTATTAATTTTTTAATTTTCAATTATGAGAATGGACTTGACCGTCTATTCAATTCAATTTTAAGCAATCATTGTTTTAAAATGTCCAATTTTCGAAATTGAAATATGAAACTATTCGATGTTTATCATTGTGAAATAATCATGATCACAGTATTAAAAAGATTTTGTTCAAAAGTTGTTTCATTTCAAAACCTTCAATTTTCAAATTATTCGGTACTATCTAACTGATAGCTTCAGATTTACAATTGCTCAACTATTTTGGTTTTTATTTTATTACTGTCCAATCGTTAATACATGAATTTGAAATTATTTCATTTCCAAAAATGTAAATTACTAAAGTTGCAACTATAATGGCTTTTTTTAAAAGTAAATGACCCTACTCAAAATGTACGGAAAAGGCCTTTAGGCGGATTTTACTGACATTTATTTTGTAGTTCATGAAACTAGATGAAATTTCCCAAAAGGACTTGGACCAATTATTGAAAGTTTTTTTCTTTGTACGGGGTCCTTTGTAGCATCTTTAAGTATTCAATTCACAATTATTGAGTTTTCAACCCTACTAATTTGGGCTTTGATCGTTATGAATGAATGATTCAAACCGAAGAATTCTGTATACTTCAGTCTAAAAGTATTGAATTTTAAAAGCTTGCGGCGTGGCCAAGCGACCCAAGACTGACAGCTCTGTGCATCGATTTTGCAAGTGCCTTGACAGGTTTCTGGCACGCGGGCATGGTTTCAGAATGTGCTATTTCTTTAAAAATAATTGGCCACCATCTTGGATCTTTTAAAATTTTGAATGTCTAGTATAAAAAAAAAATGGTTTATGATGAACTTGACTTTCTGGCGAAGTTTAAAACGATTTCGTTCGAAAGTATGACTCTAAAACTCTTTTAAAAATTCAACTGGCCGCCAGCTTGGTTTTTTTTAATTTTGCAACTTTTCATCTGAAGTCGAAGTTCCAGTAAATTTTGCACACGTCGTTCTCGACATTGACTCTATCTCGTTTGGAGCGATCGGCAAGGCAGGGTCACGGCTAACACCATAAGCGCGACAAAGATGAGAATGAAGCACTCTTAGGGCTGCGTTGTGTCTGTGGAGATACGTCCCTCCCGCGTAAGATGCGGCTACGACATACCAAGATGGAAATGACACCGTCCTGTGACGCAATAATAAAACCCTCTGTGTCTGAATTAAGTCCGGATGATTTAAGGAAAGCAAACGTTAACTCCATCGACAAGGACTGATCTTTCACATTTCTGTGAAATTTTCGTGCATTTTCTTATCGTGGAGCTGTTCGAGGAAGTTGTTCACCTCTGCTTTTTCTACTCGAGCCTTTAGAAGTGAGGCATCTAGATGGAGTAATGCATTTTCTTCACTTCTGATGTTAAGATCCAGGCCAAGCTATAAACACCTTCCTTGTCGCTTGTGTCTTTGAACGTGTATTTTATAATCATATTGCAAAATGTTTTTTTTTTATAAATCTAGATGGCAAGGAAGAGGTTTATGATTTGGTTTCTGAAGTTTGGTAAAGTTACAGGTGACGCATCCAAAATGCAGATACGACTTTTAAATCTGGAACGGCAGAAGATTCAATTTGCACAATGAAGATTGACTTACTTGCCTTTCTCGTCACACAATATACTATTGTTCTGCCTTGCAATAACTCGTGTTTATCAGTATAGAAACGAGACTCAAACTCATTGCACATAATCCGTGAATAGTTTTCATTTATACATAGTGCACCTAGTCATACTGCAGTGGGACGGATCTGGTATTTACTATTCAAAATAGTCTACAGCTTGTAATTCTTAAGGTATTATCAGCATAATAGTATATTGTGTGATAAGTGCGCGAAGTAAATGTTTCAAGAGGAGTGTGAAGTTTGACGCCCGAACGAAGCGAGATCGGCATTGACACAAGTCGAGAATCACCTACGCGCACTTGTCACGCAAATATTTTTTTTAAATAACTGAGTGCGAAGTGTGCGAAGAACAGGCCGATTTTATTCGCACATGTTTAGGTGTGCGCGAATAAATTCTTCCATGACGTGAGAATCGGGCACTTCGCGCGTGCTACGCAGGCACGAGAAACCAAACGTTGCACGCAGTTATTGCAAAAAGTAATTTTCGTTTCAAATTGGGAATATAGATTCTTTAAAGTGCTATTTAATGGTCTGTGTAATTAGAAAGAGGTTGACTATTTCCAAATTGAGATAATTGAAATAGAAGTTTGCACCTTATGCACATAAGCCCTGTCCCAGAGTATCGAAAATGCCACATAGTTTACCTTAGCTGCTAAACTTTTCGTAAGATTTGTTTAAAACTGAGAAACATAGAAGCGACACAACACAGAGGTTCTGTGAAAATTTCAGAATTTTTTGCCATTTCGTTTATGAAGGAGAGCCCTGAAAGTATGAAAGAACAGAGAGGTCCGATAGGTCAGACACTTTCACAGGCATTCAGTTGATCGATGTGAAGTTGTAGCGTCTTCAATAGGCTTGTGCGTGTTCTTCGTATGTATAGCTGTTTGTACCCGTGTAAAAATATTTCGTGAAATATAAGTAAGTATTTTTGGAAATTCGAAAACTTTAAGAATCAGTTTCAAAAATAATATTTCTAAGTTCGCATCAGAGACCATAAATTTACCCGTGAATATGGCAGTTTTCACGACCACAAGATTTTATGGCCGTTTGTGCGGTCGTGAATACGGTCGTAAATACCAGCTTAGAAACGGGCTTGCATATTTTAAAGATTTTAAAGTAGGTGACACTGAAAAATAAAAAAAAAGGTAGGTAGGTATAAACTGAGGGGTACATACTAGAAAATACTAAACCTTGTTTGAATCTAGTCTGGAAACGATATTCAGTTGGTACTTCTTTTCACGAGGGTACGTTAATAAAAATAACATAGAAAAGACGGCGAAATTATTGAAAAAGTCCATTTCTAAACCCAGTTTTATTAAATATGAATACTGGTGCAAATTTGTTTTGCCTGAGGCATAAAGTGCTTATCGCACACAAACACAAGCGACACCAGTGTCGACTACCCCAGCGAAAAAAAGCAAAGTTATGAAAAGACCATTTTGGAAACATTTCGGAAACACATTTACTTAAAATGTATGTGAACTCTGCTTCCAAATCTTTCCGAATGTCGAACTATCCCACTTCCCGAAAATTTCCGAGTCTTTCGAAACATTCAACTTTCCGAAGATTTCCGACTTCTTCACGAAAATTTCTGAATGTGCCGCTAGTTAATTCGTTCCGAATGTTTCCGATTTCTTTCCAAATGTCTCGTTACTTTTCGCTTTCCGAATGTTTCCAATTTTTCCGAAACAAATTTAAAAAAATACTCTCTTAATAATTTATTTTTATGTTAAAAGAAATTTCACAACTTAGAAAGCCTTTTTAACTTTCGCACATTGCACATTATTGTTTTAAATTATCACTTCTGAATTTCGAATATTCTATTTGCTCAACTCTCATTTGTAATTACTATATGTCCTTTTTCATCAAATTTCTTTTTTGTGTGGTAAAAGCAATACTCTATGAAATATAAATTGCTCGCTGAACATAAATTACTCACTAGCAGTTATACAATCGATGGTAGGTAGGTATTCGATTTCACCAACTCTCGACTGCGCCGAAGATTATTTGAACCAAAAGAAATAAATGTTAGTATAACAAAAAATATATAGTCACATTCAATTGTTCGATATGAATGAAATCGAAGAAACAAAGTGGCTCATACATCTCATATTATTTCTTTATTACAATAAAAAAAGAAATTTTATGAAAGAAGGAGATAGAGTAATTAAAAATAAGAGTTGGGCAAATAGAATATTCGAAATTTAGGAGTGATAATGTGAAGCAATAATGTTCAATGTTCGAAGTTCAAAAACTTTTTCATAGTTATGCAATTTTCATATTTCTATATAAATGAAGTTTAATCGGAGTCTTACCGAAAAAATAGATTTGAAAATACAGTCGTGGATACGACCGTATATTTTCAGTAGGGAGTAAACAGTGGGACCCACAGGACAAAATTCGACAACATTTGTAATAAGCTATTTGGGACACTTGAGACATTTGTTCGGACTAGAAAGTCATGCGCGCGTTTGCAGCGCGCGCCTTTATCAATTTTTGCCTACGAGAGTTTGGAACATTTTATAAGACTTCGTTTAGAAATCATAAACAAAACAGTACGCAAAATTTCCTGTCACCGACCTGTTCCAAACTACAAATTCAAAATAAAAAATTGCTAATCAAATGATTTTTTTGTTTGTTGACCAAGTGAGTATGTTAATTAAAAGATCTTATTTTTGTTGGCATACTGGTCTAAATGATTTTTAATTTTTTTTCATTTCATAAATAAAATAATTTGGACCAGTATACCAACAAAAATAAGATCTTTTAATGGAAATTTCTAAATTTTATTAATAAAATTTTTGAAATATTTGAGATTAACAGATAATATAACTTATAGTTAGTTGAAAAAGATAATATTCAACAAGAGGGTTCAATATTTTAGTGTTAAGGATTTCGAAAATTACTTTACAGTCTGTCCCAAGAGTTTTTCGTCCTGTCATCCGAAGTTGCTATTTTAGATGAAAACTCAAAATAATATTTCTTATAAAAATAAAATTTCAGATCATCCTCCGAATTGATTTGTCTTTCTGAGAGGATATTTTTAAATGCTGAAAATAGAATGAAATAAATCGTTAAAATACTTATCTTTCCATATTTAAAAATATTTTTACCTGTTCTGTATATATTTTTATAAATTTTTTTTCAAAATTCTTATTTATGTTCATGACCGTATGTCGCGTCATCCCGCCTCCAGGTTCAATCTATTTCTTTTTAAAATGCATACCCATCACAAACACGTTCCTTGATCTCTTAGTTTTATATTTTCATGCTCTCTAAGGTTCGACTTGTTTTAAAAAATATATATATTGGCCGGCTTAAAAAGATTTTCTATTTTGAAAATTTCATTGTCTGAAATGGTCAACTTTTTCGCAATTGCCCTTCAAATCTTGAATCTTGATTTTTGCTCGATGAGAGTAGTATGTGAAATGATGGAGAAAGTTGTTAGTTTTACTATAATCAATGTATTTTTTACATTTTAGTATCACAGAACAAAGGAAAATAGTAAATATAATGAATGTGGTAAATGTTTCGTAACGTGTAATACGAAATCTTCAAGGTATGACCCACTAAAACTTCTGTTTAAATGGAAAAAAATTACCTGCATGCTTTTTTTTCTTTAAAAAAGTATTTTTGGTCACGCTCAAACCATTCAAAAAATTGTTATTTTTGAAACTGTAAGCTTCAGCTCAGAATGAATTGAATTTAAAGTAAATAATATGTGAAAAAAGATACAAAAAAAAGTATAGAATGAATTGAGAAAAATGATTTGTCTTTTTGCGGCTGACATTTTTATTGTTACCGTTTTTATCTTCAACCCTTTCGATGGACAGTGTTTAAGTAACCTTGGTACTCCGAATCTTCCAGTTTTTGATATTTCTTATCTCGGTAGATTTTTTCATAAAAAAGAATTATTATACCAAAATATGTTTTGTATTCTTTGTCAATTTTCAGTCTTGCATATCACACAACTTTAAAGTCTTGCAAAAGTTCCAAGAAATTATAATAAAAAAATAGGGGTTGATTATTATTTTGTTAAAATATGCACATTTAGAGGGTAAGATTCTATTATAAAAAAGGTAGTATCTATATGTCCGGACACAAACCAAGCCCCCTACCCTTTTCAGCTCCCCTTTCCACTTGCCAGGTCCGTAATTTCCGACTCGACCTTGGTATAAACGTACATAAACCTTCGGATGGTCCGGACGGTTAGACTTGGCCTATAGATAAATATGTATTCAGGGAATTTCGGTAGAAGTCAGGGAATATAAAAAAGTATACAACTATCAAAGCTGTGATGAAATTCTTGAAACGAAGTAATTTTTTTTGCCAATAACGAAAATATGAACTCGATACGAAAAAATTACTTTTTTCACGAATTTCATCCCAATGAAAAGATACTTCGTAGACTCAGATAAGAAAGAAAGAAGACCCTCCGTTGCAGGAGCAGTAGAGTTTCGCTTGCAGGGCGAGGCTCGCGGTTTCCGAAATCGTTTCCTACTCGCATAGCACGAGTGCACAG